>RJWJ010032108.1:0-18758 GCA_004363605.1 Indri indri
TCCTTCCCTCCCCCGCCCCCGTGCTCGTGGCTCGTGGTCTGTCTGGACAGCTCCAGCCACCACTCCGCACCCCGAGAGCTCAGATACTTTGCTCAGTGTTGATAATTCAGTATCACCTTTTCCTGGTACAAAATGTGCCTTTTTCATCTTCAGATTCAGGTCTTCCTTCTATTTTAGAAATGTTTTAAATCCATTATATTTAAGTACTTTCACTTTCGCGTTTATTCTCTTCACGTCTTTGGGAATACCAATTATACTCAATGTTCTTTTCCATCCTGCTTTAGATATTTTCCATTTTGTCTTTATTCGTTATCTCTTCTTATTTAGTTTAGTTTGGGATTTTCTTAGATCACTGACTCTGTTGTTCAGTGGAATATATTCTGATTTTTTTTCCTCGTAACAGTTACATTGTCATCTTCAATTGTTTTTCTGGGTTCTGCAATTTCATTTTATATCTTTTATGTAAGTTTTCAAAGATATTTCCCAACCATAAATAGACTCGGAATAGTCTATTTAGGCCTCAATTTATTTGAGAGTATAGAGAAGTATTTATCTAACGTTTTACTTTATTATTTACATTGATTCTTCTTCTTAAATGAATTCTTGCTTGCTTGTGATTTTCTTTTCCCTCTGCGTAAAAAATTGTGGTGGTTACGAACATGGTCCGTGTTATCTCCTTTCTGATTGTTACTTGTGTCTTTATTGGGACGCGCTATCTAGACCCACTATTTGCTCAGAAACAGGGTGGGGAGTGCAGAGAGTTTTCGCTGGTACTGTCAACAGCTTCCAAACAATCCTGTTGTCACTAAACATCTTTTTCCTACAGGACCCACTTTTCTGCTCTGAGGACACATCATTTTTCTCAGATTCGGGGGCTTCCCCTGACTGGGACACAGTGATCCCCCAGGTGGAAGCTGGGCAGCGACTCTCAGATGCCTCTCAGCTCAAAAGTCGTTAGGTTCCTTAAGTGACATTGATTTTTCTCTATTCATGTATCTCTGGTTGGCAATTTCTTATTTCCGGCTGTTTCTCCAGCTTAGGAAGCCATGTCTGTAGAAAGTAAAGAAGAACTTCAGAGGCAGCCCCCACCGGCTCCTTGGGATGGAGCCAGCATGTTTCTTGGTGCTCCTGCCACACCCACGCTGCCATCTTTGTTTCCAGCGCAGGGTCATCGGATTCCTCAGGGTCCTCCACTGGCACAGCAATCTGGGAATCTCAAGAGGTGTGTAGCAGCTGCGGGACAGTTGTGACAGCTGTCGTTCAGACTCGCTTGCAAGCTGGACAAAAACCCAATCGAAACAGCCCTAAATAGAAACAAAGTCCATTTTCTCCCACAGAACAGCCCAGAGGTACCAGGTCTGTCCGGAAAGTATCCAGCCATGTAATATGAACAACAGAGACATTTACTGAAGATACAAGAAACATTGTACATAAGACACCTCAGTCCCCTCCAAAGTAGGCACCCTGGGACCTCACCCGGTTCCACCATCTCTTAGCCTGACCGGCCACCTGCAGCATCCCCAGGTGCTCTGCCTGTCGCAGGCCTTCCGGAACGTCGGTCACTTTCAACAGACTCTCGACCCTCTTTGGAGCGTCTGTGCCACACTTACTTGCGCTGCGCTCACTGCACTGTCCCCGGAAGCCTTCTGAGTCACCGAATAGTTTCCGCGGAGGAATGTGCAAGCTTGACGCAAAATCTGATGTAGGTTGGTTGCTCACTCGCTCATTTTGAATGTGACGGCCACGCAGTTCACGCGCTCCCCCAACGGCGTCTCCTGCCCCCCTGACCGTCACCGTGAGGGTGTCACTCTTCACGCAGGCACATCCCTGTCCACGCTCCTTGGCTGCCGGGTCGCACTGATGTCACACAAACTGTTCTCATCGTATTAACAGTGGCTGGATGTGCACTTTCCAGACAGCCCTTGCACACCTGGCTTCGGTGAGCTTTCTCCGCACTCAGCAGCGCGGCCTGGAGCGGTTTCCATTCCTTAGCTCTGCGTCCTCAGAGCACTTTTGGTCCTCAGGCAGCCCCACCTCAGTGGTCTCAAGGGGCCTGCTGAATCTTCCGGCCCACCAGATTTCTCACTCGCTTCCAGTAGGAAACAGCAAAAACAAAAACAACCTTGCCTTTCCAAAAGGTCGACCGAGGTCCAAGTTGGTCCTGTAGGTCCTTGTGGCTCTGATGTGAACCGTGTTCACTCTCGAACCCCAGCCCGAGAGTCGAGGACTTGGGCCCCTCAGGCTAATCGGGTCTACTGCCTGCGTGTTCAGTCCACTGAAAGCCATTCAGCCAGGACACCGGGTAGCTAGGAAGGGGACGGACACACGGGGACAGCCAGGCAGCACCCTCAGCCGACCAAGATGCCACACCGCGCGGCGGAAAGTCTTCATGCCGTTTAATTGGAATTGTTTTCTCTTCTTAATTTAAGATGGAGTTTTCTAGTTTATTTTTTTAGTCCACTTTTGTGATGTGCCGAGGCAAGAGGAGAGATAATCTCTTTATTTCTCATCTTTAATAGGAATTCCTAACTTAGCACCTGCTTTATGGTTTGGATTCTCCTTTATTCATCAAACCACCATATTCTGAGCATCCGCCATGTGGCCGGCACTGTTCTAGGGCTGGAGCTTCCACAGCGATGGAGGCAGATATTGCCTCTGCCTCCTTGGAGTTTAAATCTGGTGTGTAAGACGGATTGGGGGAAAATGGGTTCAACTTTTAAAAAGTTTAAAAACCATGTAATTTCCTTCCTCCCTCCTTCCTCCCTCCTTAATTCCTTTCTTCCTTCCTTTTTCTTTCTTTAGGGAATGCATGTGAGGGATGACACAGAGTTAGGGCTGGAAAGTTTCAATGAGAGCTAAGGAAGTCCTAGGCAATACGGGCCGCTCCAGAAAGACGCCGCATGTTTCTGGGTTTTCTTGCATTTTGATGCTTAAGGCTCCCAAAGCAAAGTCCGTGTGGGCTATTTCTCCTTGTTTCTTTGACCTTTCAGCATTACCCAGCACACTCCCTGACCCTGGAACTCTGGGTGATCTTGGATGGCTCATTCCTGCTCTCTTCTGACCTTCCGCCACCTCGCATCCTTCCTGCCCCGTGTTCCCGCAGGCAGTCACAAAGGCAAGGGCCTGTGAGCACCCAGCGTGCTCTGGGGAGGCCCGAGTGGTTCCCGACGGTGAGAACAGCACCTGGGGCCGGTGCCGTGGAATTCCCAGAGCTGTGCCCGTCAAGGCCCAGTCATGGGCATCGGTGTGGTCTGCCATTTGCCCTTGTGAGGAATGAGGCTGGGGCCCGGCGGTGCCGGTTCATTCTGTCCTCACATCCCCACCCGTGGACTGCAGTGTTCCCATCTCACTAAGCAAGGACACCAGGGCTCTTCCAACCCCGCCGCCTGCCCAAGTCATACTGCTGTGTGGCGGCAGGTCTGGGGCGCTGCCCTGGGTCTCCCCGGCTCCATGTCCCGGCCCTACCCGCCGTGCTCTGTGGGAGCGGAGAGCAAACCCCCGTCTGGCGACTTCCTTCTCTGCACCTGGCACCTTCTGGAGGGTAAGGGCTGCGTCTTGCCGGCTGTGACGTCAGCTAATGCGTCTCATGTCTTTCTCTGTCACGTGGCAAGACCCTCTCCCTCGGGGAGGAGGCAGCACAGACGGGGTGGCAGGGAAAGGGGCACAGGACTCAGAGGGGACTCTGGTGACCGGGTTCCGGGTGTGCTGCCACCGGGCCGGCGCCTGGTGGGGGAGTTTGCAGGCCTCGACGTCAGAGCTTTAAAGAGCTTTTATGCTTTGGGTCTCGTCTTTGTGTATGAATTGTTTGTTTTCCAGCAGTGTTTTAGTAAAAATTTCTTTTGAAAATCTGAAGCTTTCTCAGCTGCAACGGGGAACAAAGAACGGGGCTTTGGTGCTTTGCCCGTACTTGGACAGGTGTTCTGCACAGGAAGTGGCCTGTCCCGGCCAGGCGGGTGGTGCTGGGCTCTGCTCTGCCGCGGGGCCTTTGTGCGCTTTTCCATCGCGGCTTTCCTGTCGCAGGTGTCTTTGTCGGGCTTGCCCTTTTGCACAGAGCCACCAAACCCTTCTTCACCCAACACAATGGAGGTTTATAAGAAGCATGTTCCAGGAAGTTACCGATTTGTCCCTTAAAAGTATCCGAGTCAACTTGCTAATTCTCCCAATCCCGCCCTTGCCAGCCAGGGTTACCAGCCCTTTGCAGGGGATCAGGTGAGGTCCGGTGGGCAGGGACCCTGCGCTGGGTGAGCTCCTGAATCCTGCTTGGAATAGGAAGAAATGGGACTGACCTCACAGGACGGCGTGTGACCTAATGGGGCCATTCTGTGGAGCTGCTTGCAGCAGTCACCCGCGGGCACCGCTGAGTGGTGAAGGTTACGTGGGCATCGTGTCTGTGTGTTTGTTAGTCCAAAAGGGTAGAGAAGCTGGAATGCGCACACTGGACTGAATCCCCGTGGGCAGGGGGCAGGTTGGAGGTCGGTTTGGTGCAGAGTTGCCCTGCAGCTGCTCGTACCTACCCCTGAAGACAGATTCTGCACAGGTCTTCCTACCCCACATCCCGCGACATGGCACTGGGGCTCGGGAACAGCCGTGGTGAGCGTGCCCACATCACGGAAGTCAGGACATGGTACACATCAGGGTTTCTTCGATCAGAGAGCCGGTTTACCGGTGCACCACCGGTTGGTAGGTTATAAAACAAACGTTTCCAGGTGATATCTTAGTTATTATTTAAATGATAAGGAAAATCTTATAAAGCAGATGGTGTTTAATTATCAGCGTATTATGAACACATCAGTGTTAACTGAACATTACCAATAGGTGCTTAACATTTATGATGAATGACTATCATATCGCAAGGCATTCCATTATTATTATTATAAACTTTTTTTTTAGGATTGAAAAATATGTATCTTTTCTTACTCTAAGGCATATTTTCTATTTAGCATGGTTGATTTTGGAAAGATGCTATAAGCTTATGACAAAAAGCAAAATCCAGGGAGAAATGAAATTGGAATTTTTTTCTAAAAAAATCTAAAAATGGTATAGGCAAAATCAAGTTAAATAAAACACAACTGCAATGAATTAAATGATAATGGGACTGATTTCATCGTTTAGTTCAAAAGCATCCTCGGAAATACCTTTTGTCGGGAAAGATCTACAATGTGCATTTGTGTTAAAGACAATGACGGCCACTTGGAGGGATTTTTATTAAAAGAACAAAATACCATGAAGATTTGAGGTTGCTCTTGGGAAAGTGCATTTTCAAATAGTCACAAGCAGCTTAGTTTAGTTTAGTTTGCTATCCGTTTGTGTTCCCCGACGCAAGCCAGCAGGGGACCAACTCATTACATTTAGTGTATTGAATAGCTCATTTAGAACATCCTAAAGTGGAAACTTCCTGTTCTTCCCATCAGTGTGTGTTCCCCAAGAGCAAAACCGCAGTGCCTCATGAAAGTATCAGCCTGCCTTTGGTCCCCGCAGAAAGCACATTGAGTAAACTTCCCTCCACAGCAGGGTTCCCGGCAGAGCACCGCCCCTGGTTTATTGTAGCCGACGTGGCACTGTGATTTACTCCTGGTTGTGTCCTTATAAAGAATCGTGCACGGTTGCCGGGTGGTCAGGAAGTTCCCTGTGGGCAGCGAAGACTCCCCAGGGAGGGTGTGCCTGTTGGGGTGTCCCAGCTTCTCGAGACCTTCAGCCACGACACCTGGCTGCACCTTTTGGCCATTGAAAGACAGTCCAAAATCTTCTCTAAACAGGATAAATGCATTGTTCATGTCCTTGCACGCTTAGTGATTTCCTCATTACGGCCGCGATAGCAAAGCTGTCTCATGCAGTGGGCTCCAGGGATGGTGGAAATGGTCTGGAAGTGGGGAGCGTGGCGTGTGGCCCCCACCAGCTTGCTCTGCTGCAGCAGCAGAGGGTGCTCCCCACGGAGCCCCAGCCTGGAGCGTGATTGACCAGGAGGCCCCGCTGCTGGCCCTGGACACCTGTGCCTTGGACCGGGCCAAGGCGATGCTCCGGAAGACCAGGGCTCCTCTGCCAGACTCGCCGACAGCCTGTCCTCTGGCAGAGTGGCTGCCTAGGATGCCCCCACCCAATCCTGCGTCTGCGTCCCTCCCTCCTTCACGGGGATCAGACTTGCCACGAGGCCTCGCCCGGCTCTGTGACCCGCTCTGTCTCACACCTGGATTCATAAAGTCCTGGCCCTTTTGATCCCTTCTCTGTGTCTTCCGAACGGTTGTAGTGTGCCTGCCTCTCCAGACCTCGGTTTCTCAAGTGCACGTTTACTGAGTTAGAGTTTAAGAGTCCAGGGTGCTGTTGCGGACACTCCTGTCCATCTGATCGGAGTCTCAATTCGGGGCGCCCTCAGACGCCCGCGGTGGTGGGGAGCTGGTGCTCGTTAGTGAAGCTGCAGGTAGCAGTAGTTTGAGCAATGGGATGTATGAGTCAGAAGGACAGGTTTCCTTGGTGGTAACACCCCCGATCGCGATTCCTGACAAGGACACACGCTCCCTCCTGCCTCCCCCACCCCACTGCTTCTCCGCACACCACAGTGCCGCACTCTCTCGAACCCAGCACCTCTGCGTTTTGTTTCCTTTTCTCCCCGAGGTTCTGCCTCTGTGGTGGTTCGATTCAGGGTGTCTGGGTGGAATGAGCTCTGTAGGGGCTCAAGCCTTGCCTTTGAGCCCTTGACATTTTCTCCTGGAAGACACCGGAACACAGACCGTCGAGGAAGGGCCTGTATTTTACCATGTTATTGCCCAAAGAGGATCAGTTTTAAATAAGCGTATTGAACAGCAGTGACTACTTACCGAGTACTTAGAATTTTTTCTTCATTACGTAATCCTCTCGACTTGCCTGGGCTTCCTATCATTATCCCCATTTAAAGATGCCGGAACGCAGAAGGATTTAGTCATTTGTTTACTGCCCATAGAACAACCATGTACAGAATTTGAAATCAGATGTCGGTTTCTGGATTTCCCTGAGTCGAAGCATGTTTCTGTTGTATATACCATTTTAATACCGAAGTATCGAAAATCAGATGAGCCCATCCCAGAACACTCGATGCTGGACTCGTTTCCTCTCTTTGAGGCTTCCAGGCACAGTGAGTGTACCCCACGTGGGCTTGTCACGGCTCTGTGATTGCCGCCAGCTTGCCTGTCTTATCCTAGTCTCACGGGGGCTCCCCGCCGGCAGGGGCTGGGCCGCAGCGCGACACTATGCACACAGAAGGTGCACAACCAATACTTATTCAGTAAATGCATGGGTGAGAGTAGAGATTGGTTTGATTATGAGACAGTGTAATCTCGGGTAAATCATTGAAGCTGATTCCATTTCTTCGTTTCTAAAGTGAAGACAATTTGGTCTCACTAAGTAATCTTTGAGTTCCTTTTCGGCTATGAAGGTCTGTAAAACTAAGTAATGCATACTATGAAAGCTGAAAATCATGTGCTTGTGCACAATAAGGAAAAACGACAAGAAATTCATTGAACTTTTCCTGATCCAGTGGTTTAGGAGAGTAGTTACTAATGATAAATTTAACACTTTGATTATAAATGTCAGTATGGGAACTGTTACTACATTAGCTATGAATTGGAAAACAAACTCATCTCATGGAAACTCATGTGTGCTGTTGGTAAACTGGCAAAAAAAAAAAAAAAATTTTAACAAAGCCGGAGAAGCAATGTTCACACAAAGGACTGTAGCTGGCTGCAAGGAGTCGGTGCAGTTCTTCTTAATAAACATCCCAGCCGTTCTCATAAATATGGATGGCAGTGTGATATATACACAAACACGAATCGCTAGTCTTAGAGAATATGAATTTCTTAAATCAATAGCATACTTTTCATGGTAACTCAAAGAACAGATTTCTTCTTCCCATTCTAAATGTGTTTGGAGTGGAATTTCTTGGGGGAAGCCAGAAGAGCAGATCACATAAATTAGCCTGATGTATAAAGTGTTTATGTTTATTATTTGAGCCTGAAACTGAAACAGGATGGGGTTTAGCTCTGGGATGCACAGGTGGAAACATTTAGTGGGAACCGTATCCTTTGCCACACACAAGCATCCTGAGGGAGAAAGACTAGAACGGTCCCCAAAGAATACAGAGCCTTTTGGATTTTTACCTGCAAAGTCAAGCCAGACAGTCCCTAATTGGGCAGGATTATTTCCCTGGACTCTGCCTGTTACCAGGGAGTGACCATGCTGGAGAAGTGGTGTGTGTCATCCTAGGGCCACCCGAAAGGAGCTTCCTGACCATCCAGCTCAGTGGCTCCCCTGTGTCAGCCACAGCAAGCACTGCGCACCCACAGGTGGCTGTCCTGCCCTCCGGACCTGAAAGCGGCAGATTTTAACTCTTGTCTCAATGATGGTGTTACCAATGAAGCTGTCTTTGGATACCTTAAGAATCCCAGAAGCAATTTTTGTGCTCAATGTTCATAGCCCAAACTTTGCAAAGTTACCAAGTATTCAATTAACATATATTTTCTTCTGAATCGAACAGATGTGCACCCTTAGTATAATTTTAATTCTTCCTGGAACATGTTGGGATATTTGCTTGATTCTGAGATGTCTTTGCTAGTTCTAGTCTGCTCGATGAATGATTCTTTTTCTTGGAAGATATTTTAATTTTTAAACCAAAATCATGTATTATTACCAGCAATGTTATTTATTTTTAAAATGTGAATCCACTACAAACCTCCGAACATGTATTACGCATTGAAGATGTGGGTTAACCTTGAAAGAACTTCCGATAATGCTAATCAGCTAAAGTTAGCTTAAGAAACGAAACATGTCAGTGTTTTTCTAATGGATTTTTTTATCATGTGGATTACATTTTATTTTATTTGTTTTTTAATTTTTTTATTTCAGAATATTACAGTGGTGCAAACATTCTGGTTACATAAATTGCATTTGTACCATTTGAGTCAAAGTTAAAAGTGTGTCCATCATTCAGATAGTGTGCATTGTACCTGTTAGGTATGAATTTACCCATCTCTCTTCCGCCTCCCACCTGCTAGATTTCCAATAAATGTTATTTCCATATGTGCTGATTGATTAGTTCTAATTTAATGGTGAGTACATGTCGTGTTTGTTTTTCTATTCTTGTGATGCTTCACACAGAAGATTGGTCTCCAGTTCCATCTAGGTTAATACAAGAGGTATTAATTCACCGTTTTTTATGGCTGAGTAGAACTCCATGGAATGCATATACCACATTTTATTAATCCACTTGTGTATTGATGGGCACTTGGGTTGTTTCCACATCTTTGCAATTGTGAATTGTGCTGCTATGAACATTCTAGTGCAAGTGTCTTTTTTATAGAGTGTCTTTTTTTCCTGTAGGTAGGTGCCCAGTAATGGGATTGCTGGATCAAATGGTAGATCTACTTTTAGTTCTTTAAGGTATCTCTATACTACTTTACATAGAGGTTATACTAATGATTATTTTTTAAGTAGAGGAAAGAATAGGTTCTTATCAATTACGACCTCATTCTTCCCGTAACATGTTGACTTTCAAGTTAATAAAAAATGTATTATTAATGACAGTATTCAGCATTTATTGAGCAGTAATTATGTAGAAAGAGTTTATTAAGCACTTTTCATTATTATTGCATTTAATTCTCACAACAACATATGGGTAGATACAGCCTCTATATTTTCTCTCTTTTCAAATGAGAAACAAAGTCTCAGAGAGGTTAGGTGAGTTGCCCAAGGTTACAGAATTAGCGATGGCTAATCCTAAATCTGAATCTGGTATTCAGATTCGTGAAAGCCTGTGCTCTTTCCCTGGCCCTGTGATTCTCATCCCTGATGGCACAGACCCACCTGGGAACCGCAGGGCAGATCGCCCGTCCCTGCACACCCGTCCCTGCACACCTCACACCAACGGGACCCACGTCTCCAGGTGATGCGGAAGGCATGTCGTATGTCGGTGTTCACGTCCAGGTGTGCGTACTGTGCAGCCAGCGCCGCGGCCCCGTTGTGTCGAGCCGATCCCCAGTGAACTGTGGAAATTCGCTGACAGCCGCCAGAGCCCTCCACTTATAACTTGTGTCAAGAAACAGTTATTTAAAGGCAGCCACCCCCAACTAATCTGCTTCTCAGGTACTTCAAACCTGAGTCTTTGGTCGACTTGTTCCCTTTTTCTGAATCTGAATGGACATGTTCACTTCTATCTTGCCATCGTGTACTGCATGCCACAGCGCGCCCAGGGACAGCGTTCTGGAGGGTCCAAGGGTGTCGCAGACCTTCCCTCGCAACCTGGTGGGCGCCGTAAAGATTGGAACCAGTCGGGGCCGTGTCGGCCCAACCTCACTGACAGTGCAGGTGAAATCAAGTAACAGTCAACTGTGCCCTAATCAAAGTTTCGGCAAGTCCTACCGTCCTGCTATTGATATTTTGAGACAGAAGAAATGAAAGCAGCGGCACTCACGGCGCACCAGGCCCTACTCTGTGCGTGTTCATTCCCAGTCTTCATCCGACCCTGCAGAGTCATCCCCTTCACAGGTGAGGAACAGAGGTGTAGAGAGACCCAGCATGTGTCCAGGGGCACACAGCCGGTGGGACCAACAGAGCCAGGGCTCAAACCCAGGCCACCCGGCTCCAGAGCCTGGGCTTATACTGAGGAAAGGAAGGTCCTAGACATTTCTATCTCTGCTAGAAAATTAGAAAATTAGAATGTCAGATGAGCAGTAAGAAGTAAATACAAAAACACTGGTCATTCTTCTACCCACTGTTAACACTGTTGTGAATGCCCTTGCAGATTTTATTTTTAATCCATATACAAATATTAATACATAATAATCTGGTATTTTTAATGGAAACAAAAATCATACCATACTTATAACCTGTGTATTATTTATAAGATGCTAAACTATCAAACTTTAACTTATTGACAAAAGATAACATATGGGAATATATAGGAAACCATTCTTTAGGCATCCTTGACTGTGCTATTCAGGAACGCCTTCTTCCGGGTCTTCAGTGGAAAGCTTTTGGTTAATGTCCAACCCCAAAATTAAGCTTTTTGAGGATATGCATCACCGCCTTGTTTTATAAATGTGAGACTTAGCATATCACTCACCTCCCTTTGGTGTTGCAATCGCTAAGGCCCTTTGTTTCTATTCTTTGCCGGGTCCGGTTTGTTCTCCCCTTTCTGGCCTGGCAGAGGGAGCGTGGTTTGGGCCAGATCCAGCTGATCTCCGTTCTTTTCTACCTGCACTGCCGTGAACAGAGGAGCCCATGGTGGGCACACCGTACTGTTTGACGTTAAGCAACCACCACCTGTGGAAGAGAGAGCGGATCGGGATAATGAAATGTGCAAAACCACCCGAGGGAGTGGAATCTGAGGGCTCAGGAGGGGCTCGGCTTTGCGCCCTCTCTCTGCTCCAACGCCTGTAACGGGCTTCTTCCAACTGCGGGGGCCTCTTCGCTGCCTTCTGCTCTTCCTCCTCCGAGATGCTGACGCATCAGAACGTGTTCACCCAGGCCCTGCTCAAGGCCATGTGCACCGGGAAGCCTTGGCTCTCCCCCCAGCCAGCACGGTGAGTGGCAGTTGACCCCTGAACAGCACAGGGCCGAGCTGCACAGGTCCACGTATACGTGGATTGTTTTCTATATATATATTGGAACATTTTTTGGAGGTTTGGAACAATTTGAGAAAACTAGCAGACAAACTGCATAGCCCAGAAATATTGAAAAAATTAAGAAAAACGTATGTGATAATGCATAAAATATGTGTAGATACTAGTATATTTATTTATTAATTGACTTTCTATGTTATTGGCAAGGCTTCACGTCGACGATAGGTTATTAGCAGTTAAATTTTTGTGGAGTCGAAAGTTATGTGTGGGTTTTCAACTGTGCAAGGGGTTGGTGCTCCAACCCCCATGCTGTTCAAAGGTCAACTGGACTTTTCTGTTTCTGTCTTCTCGGAGCATCTGGCTTGAACTTCTGTGACAGCAGCCGTCACAGTCTGCTCTGTCATGATCATCTGCGAACTGTTTTATGGGTTCTCCTAGATTACAAACCACCAGGCAACTAGAACCAGCCTGTGTTCCCCACAGCACGAGCCAAGTGCCTGACACTTGTGCATTTTTATTGAGTAAAATAAATGAATGAATAAATAGATGGCTGAATAAACATATAATACTTAAAGATGTAATAAGTCTCAAGATAATCTTTTTCCTCTTAAATAATTTTGCAGAGGAGGAAACCGGAGGTTTAAACTCTGCACAGAAGTCATCTGGAACCTCCGTTCAAAGGAAATTTGAAAACTTGGTCGCTGCAATGCTGGTCCGCCGTGATAGCTTTTTGACAGGAGGAGTTATTACGGGGGGATTTTATAGGACTGCCGTAAATAGTGAGCAAACAGAAATGAAGAAAACAAATGTGACAACCACGAGTCTGTTTATCCTCTTTATTTATGCTCTGTCTTCTGTCTTTAGATTAATTTCTGTATCGGAAGCCTCAGAGGCAGTTGTGCTGGTCTTTAATTCCGTGTGTGAGTGTGTGTGTGTGTGTGTGAGTGTGTGTCTGTGCTCCCTGGTGTTAAAATGAGGAATCAAAAATCTAATCAAACAAACAATGAACACGACTCCCGTGGCTCTCGATGCATAGCAGTCATGGACACGCCACCTTCCGCCGTGGCCCCTGAGCTTCGGCCGTCTCAGTTATGGATTGTGACGTGGGCGGGGCCCCTTCCCCGAAGCCAGACTGATTCATTCACCCCCAGGCCTGTCTCGATTGCTCATGAAAGAGCTCAGGTGGCCACAGCCAGTGAAGCTCAACCTTCCAAACCGAGTGTGGCAGTCCCAGAATCTACCCCGGACACACAGCGCCCGTGTCATGCAGGACATGTTCTCATTGGAGGTGCCGGAGGTTTGGGGGCCAAGGAAGGCTGGTTGGGCTCGGTTTCTCTGAGACTTCGAGGCAGTGGGCTCCGTTACCTGGAGGACCCTTTCCTTATACGGGAAAGGGGCTGTCTTAATCCCCTTGGGCTGCTATAACAAAATACCTTAGACTGGGCGATTTATAAACAGCACAGATTTATTCATCACAGTTCTGGAGATTGGAAAGTCCAAGATCAAGGCACCTGCAGATTCGGGGTCTGGTGAGGGCTCATTCTCTGCTTCATAGCAGGGTGCCTTCTCACTTTGTCCTCACGTGTTGGAAGGGGTAGCTAGCTCCCTCTGACCTCTTTTTACAAGGGTACTAATCCCACTCAAGATCTAATCTCCTCCAAGAGCCCCCACTGCCTAATACCATCATATTAGTGATTAGGTTTTAACAGGTACATTTGGGAGGGGGACACAGACATTCAGAACGTAGCAGAGACTGAACTCATTTCGGGAAGACCCACCAGCCCTGGCTCCCACTGGTTCACTATGTTTTGGGAAAATCATTTCGCTTTGTTGGATGTCAGTTTTCCACTGACGAACCTCTCAGGATTGTTTTAGGAACTGAAAGCTCCAAGCAGACCCCCAAGGTGTGGCCCCCTGTGAAACGTGTCTATGAGCACAAGCCTCACAGGTGGCTTCCGGGTGAGACTTCATTGATGTGCACTGCTGCTGAGGATGTACACCCAAGTGAAAAGTACCTGCTACCCTTAAAATATGCCCAGAAAAATCTGCAATCGGTGTTAAGTAGAAACAGGCAACCAAACAGATCCTTGGGGAGATTTCACTTTGCTGATAGGCTTCTACTGGCACTCCATTTGTTAAAAGTATACAGGCTGAGATGCTAAGGGGAACACCGTACGTCTGAGGGGAAACATTTTTAAAAATAAAGTCTCTGAAAATCTTTTCAATTGGAACCTCCCGCCCCTGAGCCAGTACTACAAGTGGACGGCAAAAGCACCGAGAAGAATGTATTTATTACAAAATGCTAAGGCTCGTGAAAAATCTATCTTGTAGAGGCAAGAAAATAATCTCAGGCAAACATAACTTGTTTTCATAAGATGAGTTGTGAGTCTGTTATAGTTTTACTTGGCCTAATGGTTAACTACATCAAAAGAAAAAAATCGTAAATATAGCATGATTTCATAAGCTTTAACCGAAGTACATTTTTCATGTCAAGCCCATAATGGGTTCTGGGAACACAGTGGGTGGAGTTGAAGTTTCAAAAGAAAAAAGGGCTAAATTGACAAAGGCACAAAAGAGTGAAGGAAAGTACTAATAACATTTCTTGCAGGTTTCTTGAAAGTATCAGGTCACAGAAAGTGCCTTGCGCTGACAGTTTTACAAATGAGAGGGAGAGATTGAGGGACACGTGAGATGAGCAGGACTTGGACAGTGAGAGCAGAGGCCACGGTGGGTTTGGGGGTTCAGGAGCTCGCCACCAAGGAAACCATGTCATCTGGGCGTGGCAGTCAACTGTCTGAGGTTGGATAACTCCTTACGAAAGGCCAGCGGAGGAGCTCCTCATCGTGGGGCTTGCTGAATATTCTGACGGTGTGGATGGAGTCCCTTTTTCTAGGAGGAGAGTTGAGGGGAGGCCTTGTGGCCCTCTGTGGGTGAGCTGCCCCTTCCACCCTTCCCAGGCCCAGGGGGACCAGCACGCAGCCGCTCCATCTGAAATCATTCCCGTGGCAAGAGCTTGGCTGCTCTTCCGTGGACAGCATCCGGGAAAGCCTGCAGTATTGTGTCATTTCATGAGGAGCCCAGGAGAATGAATGGGACCAGGAACACTGTGGGCCACCCTCAGGTGACACCTTGCCTATAAGGCCATGGAGTCATGGCTGGTGCCGCAAATCCATGCACACATCAAGCATGGTCTGTAAATCAAGTAAATAATGTCCCTGGCTCCTGCTTTTATTGTCTTTCAAATTATGTGGATGCCATTTTTAATAATAAAATATAAACTCTTTTTTAATCATTACTGAATCCACAGTACCTTGGAGTCATTATGTATTTAAACAATATATTCTGAAAGTTGCAGATAATCGTATAGGGAAATGTCCTTGAAATTTCTGGGGTTTTAAAATTTGTTTGTTTTTGAGACAGGGTCTTGCTCTGTCACCCCAGGTGGAGTGCAGTGGTGTCATCATAGCTCACTGCAACCTCAAACTCCTGGACTCAAGTGATCCTCCTGCCTCAGCCTCCTGAGTAGCTGGGACTACAGGTGCACGTCAGTGTGCCCAGCTTACTTTTAAATTTTTTGTAGAGATGCAGGTCTTGCTATGTTGCCCAGGCTGGTCTTGAACTCCTGGTCTCAGGCAATCCTCCTTTCTCATCCATCCAGAGCACCAGGATTACAGACATGAGCCACCACCACGCGTGGCCTCATTTCTGGGTTCTAAAGCAAATTTATTTAATTTATTACAGTTAGAAATAAGTGTTCCAGAGCATAAAATTACAGAGGCAAGTTCTTTCCTCTGCTCCTAAGAGAAAAAGGGCCTGAGGAACCCTGGTCGAGCTCTGTCTTTTGGGGCAACCACCCAATGATAACCAGCCCCAGGGAATGCTAAGCTCTCTCCTTTGGGGACTGCAGATTTGACAACATTGACTCTGAAGCAGCTCGTGGAGAGAATAATCGCACCCAGAAAGCAGGAGAACAAGTGTTTTAATGAAAAGCAGGGACTGCAATAGCAGCAAGAAGCTCTGGATAGAAGACAAGCCTGGACCAGATCTGGGTGCCTGCAGAAAGCTCAGGGGCAGCAGCAGCAAGTGGAAGCCCCACCGCACCCCCCACCTTGATGCTGTGCAGAATAGAACCTCCACGGACACTCGCATCAGTTCCCTGGCACCTGCGAACGTCATTTCACAAGGCAGAAGGGATTTTGCTGAGGTGACTAAGGATCTTGAGAAGGGGAGGTTATGCTGGATGACCCAGGTGGGCCGGGTGTGAGCCCAGGCATCCTCGCTAGCAGAGACCCTGTCTTTGCTGTGTTCAGAGGGAGAGAGATGAGATGATGAGATAATTAACGAAGGGTGGGAGAGATTTGAAGTTTCAGACTTTGAAGGAAGGGACCACAAGCCAAAGAATGCAGGCAGCCCTGGGAGCTAAAAAAAGGCAAGGAAACAGGGCCTCCCTTCAGCCTCCAGGAGGATTCAGCCCTGCTGACACCTTTACTTTACCCCAGTGAGACCCTGGTTGACTTCTGGCCTACAGCATTGTTGGATGATAAATGTGCATTGTTTTCAGCCAGTGAGTGGGTGGTAATTTGTTATAGCAGCAATAGGACACTAATAAAACCTTTTACCACACCCTCATCGCCAGATGGAGAGTTTTGGGAAACTGACCCTGGAGGGCAGTGTGGGTCTGGTCCTTGCAGCCCAGGACTCCTGGAACTTTCCTTGCCATCTAGGAATCACTCAAGCTGCCAATGCCCAAGGGTGCTGGAGCAAGGTGTCCATGGGGATCCCTAGGAGTGAGCTCTGCAGAGTGCATCTGGAGGACCCGGGGCGGGGGCGGGGGGGACCTGGAGTCCCTGACACTGGCAGAGCGCACAAAGCCCGCCCCATAAGTGGCCCCGGACAAGCCCCTGCAGAAGCCCACACAAGGGCGGAAACTTCAGGAACTCTATTATTTCTTCAGGAATTGAGTGTATTACTAACAGATAAGAGTTTAAGAGAAAAACATACTGTTTGCAAGAAAAGAAATTACTCTATAGTAAACCTGGAAAATACGGTTGAACTATATTATTTTCATGTCAGTAAAATTAATTGACTGAATTTATTTGAAATGCCACCCACTTCAAATCATTTTAAGGAGTACCCATACATACATTTAACAATGGAACAAAACGTCCTTGACTATCCCTGGGAAGCATATGTTCTTTTGGTCTGGGTGTTTACTGCATAATAAAGACACAGATTATGACTCTTTTGCTCTAAGCACCAGAAACCGGGGTTATTTATAGGGCAGAGACATACATAAAACACACGCGTGGACATGGGACATCGGCTCTGCAGTGACGATGCTCAGAGCTGACACTGTCATGTGCGTGCTTTGCAGCCAGCAGTCCAGGAGGACAGAAGCCGAGAACCATGTCAGACAGCACGGGTCTCCAAAGCCAGCGTCACACACTCCGAGAGCAGGAAACGGCAGCAAGGATCACCGAGGAGCGCCAGCCGGCGAACGGATGAGAAGAGCAACCCAGCCACATGGCGAGGCAGCAGGTCCGTGCCAGGCGTCTGCCCTGAGACAGGTGCTTTCTGCTTCCCTGGTCTCTCGACGAGTGAGACGTGGTCTGCCCCAGAGCGGCAGTCTCCTGCCGGAGCCAAAGCAGCTCCAGGAGAAAGGGGAAGAGCAGCCCTCTGCGCGCTCTGAGAGCCTGGGGCAGTTAGTTCCGAGGGACCTGGGGAGGCAGCTCCCAGGACTTCCATGGACTTCCGGGAACCAGAGGAGGGAGGACTCCGGTTTATGAAGGGGGATTAGGGCTGCGTGACTGGAGAGGGCGCGGGACGCTTCCGTCCTGGGGAACGGCACAAGCGGCCAGAGGTAGGGAAATGAACGGCTCGTTCAGGGGACAGGGAGAAAAATGACAGGAAGGAGGGAGGAGGGGGGAGGGGGGAGGCTGTGAGAGAGGCACCAGACGAGACAGGGGGCGGGAAAGCCTGACTGCAGCCTCGACTCCTTGGAAGAGGGGCTTGGCCTCGGCCTGTGCCTTTGGGAGTGACGCTGTTACCTGAGAGGCGCGAGTGCGTGACAACACGGTTCTGGAGAGGCCTGCACGCCTCTGTTTGACAACTCCGTGCATTTGCACGACACTCTCACGTGCATAATCCGGCATGCTGGGCAGGGGACTGGGCCCACAGCGAGAAGCCCTCAGTCCTGAGTGACTCCGTGAGCCCGGGGACCCGCCCCTGGGTGCCAGCAGGGGGAAACGGGATGATCAGGACTCAGCCATTTGGCCAAAACTCTCCCAAACCAGCCTTCCTGGTCTTGAACCCCTTCCCACCAGACCTCTGCCCCAGCAGACCGATTTCAACTTCAAATCCCCCTCGGAAAGTTCGCAGGCAGAGACTTCACAGCCGAGGATGTCACGGTGCTCTGCTGCAAACACGCGGCCACCTGGGCAGGAGGACGAAGGTGCCAGAGGGAATGGATCGCAAACAGGGTGAAGCAGTGAGAAGAGGCTCCGCATCCCCAATCACCAGGGAAATGCAAGTCGGCACTGCGGCCGGATACCACCGCACAGCCGTTGGGATGGCCATTATCAAAGACGAAAACAGAAAACAGAAAATCACAAGTGTTGGTGAGGACGTGGAGAAACTGGAGCCCTTGTACACTGCTGGAGGGAAAATAAAATGGCGCAGCTGCCGTGGAATAGTGCGGGGGCTCCTCAAATTATTAGAACTATCGTGTGATCCAGCCACTCTATTTCTGGGCATACACTCAAGAGAAGATGCAGAAGGAACTCTACCAGATACGGGCACACTCATGTTCGTAGCAGAATTATTCGTAACAGCCAAGAGGCAGAAGCAACCTGTGTCCATCAATAGATGAATGGACACACAAAATGAGAAATATCCATCCAATGGAATATTACTCAGCCTTGAAAAAGAAGGCGATCCTGTCATTTGTGACAACATGGACCTGGAGGACATTATGCCCAGGAACACAGCCAGTTACCAAAGGATGAACACTGCTCTTTCACTTATTCGAAGTACCCAGAGTAGCCAAATTCATAGAGACAGAAAGCAGAATGGTGGTTGCCAAGGACGGGGGGCGAGGGGGCGTGGGGAGCTCGTGTTTAATGGGGACAGAGTTTCGGTTGGGGAAGATGAAAAAGTTCTGGAGACGGACGGTGG
>RJWJ010032109.1:0-18747 GCA_004363605.1 Indri indri
TCTGGTATACATATACATTTCATTAATCCGCTAATGAATTCATGCACACTTGGGTTGTTTCCACATCTTTGCAATTGTGAATTGTGCTACTATAAACATTTGAGTGCAGATGTCTTTTTTATAGAATGTCTTTTTATCCTTTGGGTAGATACTCGTAGGGGGATTGCTGGATCAAAAATAGTTGTACTTTGAGTCCTTTGAGATATCTCCATACTACTTTCCATAGAGGTTGTACTAGTTTGCAGTCCTACCAACAGTGTATGAGTGTTCCTATCTCTCTGCATCCAGACCAGCATTTGTTGTTTGGGGACTTTTTGATAAAAGCCATTCTCACTGGAGTTGAGCTATATCTCATTGTGGTTTTGATTAGCATTTCCCTGATGATTAGAGATATTGAGCATTTTTTCATATGTTTTTTGCCCATTAGTCTGTCTTCTTTTGAAAAGTTTCTGTTTATGTCTTTTGCTCACTTTTTGATAAGATTCTTTGATTTTTCCTGCTGATTTTCGTGAATTCTATATAAATTCTAGTTATCAGCCCTTTATCAAATGTATAGCATGCAAATATTTTCTCCCATTCTGTAGGTTGTCTATTGGCTCTAATGATAGATTCCGTGACTGGGCAGAAGCTTTTCAATTTGATCAGGTGCCATTTATTTATTTTTGTTGATGTTGCAATTGCTTTGGGGGTCTTCTTCATAAATTCTTTGCCTAGGCCAATGTCTGTAGGAGTTTTCCCAACATTTTCTTCTAGAATTCTTATAGTTTAATGCCATAGGTTTAAGTCTGTCATCCATCCTGACTTGGTTTTTGTGAGAGGTAAGAGGTACAGATCCTGTTTCAGTCCTCTACATGTGGCTATCCAGTTTCCCAGTACTATTTATTGAATAGGGATTCTTTTCCCCAGTATATGTTTTAGTCTGCTTTGTCAAGGCTATATGAGGATGGTTTTATAGCTGGGTTGTCAGTCCTGTTCCATTGGTCTGTGTCTCTGGTCTTATACCATGCTGTTTTGGTTACTATAGCCTTAGTACAGCTTGAAGTCTGGTAAATTGATGCCTCCCAATTTGATTGTTTTGCTTAAGGTTGCTTTGACTATACAGTATATTCTCTGGTTCTATACAAAGCATAGAATTATTTTTTCTAGATCTGTAAAAAATGATGTTGGTATTTTAATAGGGATTGCATTGAATCTGTAGATCACTTTGGATAGTATAAACGTTATAACAATGTTGATTCTGCCAATCCATTAGCATGGTATGGTTTTACATATGTTTATGCCCTCTTGTTTCCTTTTTCAGTGTTTCATAGTTTTCCCTGTAGAGATCTTTCACCTCCTTAGTTTAATATATTCCTAGGATTTTGTTTTTCTTGTTGCTATTGTGAAATGTTTTGAGTCTTTGAATTGGTTCTCAGTTTGACTGTTATTGTTGTGTATGAATGATCGCTACTGATTTGTGTATGTTGATTTTGTATCCTGAGACTTTACTAAATTTATTTATGAATTCCTGGAGTCTCATGGCAGAATCTTTGGGGTTTTCTAGGTATAAGATCATATCGTCACCAAAGAGGGAAAATTTGACCTCTTCTGCCCTCATTTGGATGCCCTTGATTTCCATCTATAGTCTGATTGCTCTGGCTAGGATTTCCAGCGTTATGCTGAATAGAAGTGGTGATAGAGGACAACCTTGTCTGGTTTTAGTTCTAAGTAGGAATGCTTTCATATTTTCCCCATTCAGTATGATGTTGCACGTGGGTTTGTCGTATATGGCTTTTATTATTTTGAGGAAGTTCTGTCAGTGCCTATTTTGTTAAGCATTTTTATAAAACAGTGATGAATTTTTTCAAATGCTTTTTCTGTGTCTATTGAGAAAATAATGAGGTCTTTGTTTTTACTTCTATTCACATGCTGAATTACATTTATAGATTTGCATATGTTGAACCATCTCTGTATCTCTGGGATGAAGCTAACTTGATAGTAATGGATTTTTTTTTTTGATGAGCACTAAATTTAGTTTGCTAGGATTTTATTGAGAATTTTTGCATCTATATTCATAAGGGATATTGGTATGTAGTTTTGTTACTGTCGTCATTGAGTCCTTTCCTGGCTTTGGCATCAGGGTGATTTTGGCTGCTGAAAACATGTTGGGGAAGATCCTTCTTTCTTGATTTTGTGGAATAATTTCTGTAGGATAGGCATCAATTCTTCTTTGTAGGTCTGGTAAAATTCAGGTGTGAAATCATCTGGTCCAGGATGTTTTTATAGGAAGGTTTGTAATTGCTACTTCAATTTTGGTACTTGCTATTGGTCTGTTCAGGAATTCTAGTTCTTCCTGATGGAGCCTAATGAGGCTGTGCATTTCTAAGAATTTGTCCATTCCCTCCATGTTTTCAAATTTAGGTGCATAGAGATTTTTATAATATTCAGAGAGGTTATTTTGTATTTCTGAGGTTTCAGTAGTAATTTCTCCTTTTTCATTCCTGATAGAGCTTATTAGAGTCCTTTCTTTTCTCCTTCTGGTTAATCTAGTGTGAGGCCTGTCAATTTTGTTTATTCTTTCAAAAAACAAACTTTTGTTTCATTAATCTTCTGTATAGTTCTTTTATTATTAATTTCGTTCAGTTCTGCTCGGATCTTGGTTATTTATTTTCTTCCGATAGGTTTAGGATTGGTTTGCTTATCCTTTTCTAGTTCTTTGAGATAATGTATTAGATTGCTGATTTGTGATCTTTCTGTGTTTTGGATGTAAGTACTTATGGCTATGAATTTTCCTCCCAGTACTGCTGTAGCTGTGCTCCATAGATTTTGATAACTTGTGTTCCCTTTATTACTTAGTTCAAAGAATCTTTTGATTTCCATCTTAATTCCCTCCTTTAACTCACTATCATTCAGCAGAAGATTGTTTAGTTTCCATGACTTTGTGTAGAGATGAATGTTTCTGTTGCAGTTGATTTCCAATTTTATTCCACTGTGGTCTGAGAAGATGCATGATATAATTTGTATTTTTTAAAATTTTTTGAGACTTTTTTGTGACCTAGGACATAGTCAATTATGGAGAATGTCCAGGAGCTGATGAGAAGAATGTATATTTAGTGGTTTGGAGGTAGAATGTTCTGTAAATGTCTGTTAGGACAATCTATTCTAGAGTTCTGTTTAAGTTCATTGTGTCTTTGCTTATTTTCTATTTGGAGGATCTGTCCTGTTCTGTCAGAGGGCTACTAAAGTTCCTGGCTATGATGGTGCCATTGTTTATTATTTTGTTTAGATCAAGTAGGATTTGCTTTATAAATTTGGGTGCATCTGAGTTAGGTGCATAAATATTTAGAATTTTTATTTCTTCTTGTTGAATTGTTCCCTTTACCATTATATAATGGCCATCTTTGTCCTTCATTACTTTTGTTGATTTAAAGACTAAGTTATCTGATATGAGAACTGCTACACCATCTTTCTTTTGGTTTCCATTTGTGCGAAATATTGTTTTCCATCCCCTCGCCTTGAGTCTGAATGAGTCCTTGTAGGTTAGATGTGTTTCCTGAGGAGAGCAGATTATTGGCTTGTATATATTTATTCATTCACCCAGCCTATGTCTCTTTAGTGGGCAGTTCAAGCCTTTCACATTTATTGAAAGAATTGATAAGTGGGATGGGTTCTGTTCATCCTGTTGAGCAGACTTTGTTGCTTTTCTTTATCTCTGGAGCCACTGTGGTATCTGGCCTTTGACCTTTACCTTTTGAGTGATTTTATACTGGTGAATGTCTATTGTGATGATCCATGTGTAATGCAGCTCTGCATACTTCCTGCAGTGCAGGTCTTGTCTTAGCAAAATTCCCTCAGTGTTTGCTTGCCCAAGAAAGACTTTATTTCCCACAATATACAAAATTTAGTTCTGCAAGATACAAAATTCTAGTCTGGACATTATTTTGTTTGAGAAGACTGAGAATGGGGCCCAATCCCTTGTGGCTTGTAAGATCTCAGTGGAGAAGTCTGCAGTTAGTCCAGTGGGTTTTCCTTTCTAAGTTATGTGCTGCTTTCATTTCACCTTATGGCTCCTAGGAGCACCTCTTTTGTGTTTCTTTTGGCCAGTCTGATGACTCTGGGCTCTTGTCAGCACAAGGTCTCTCCAGCAGCTCAGGAGCCCCCCAACAGTATGAGGTGTGAGGGAGGGGGGAATTAATCACTCCACCTACTCTTTTCACTGGTCTCCAAGACTCTCAGGGCTTAACCCCTGCCAATGCCTTTCTCCTTCCAGTTCTTCTCCTCAACCTCTTCCCGTGGAGTCTCCTCTAGGTTCAGACACCCTTCCTTCAGACCCTCATCCAATCTATGTTTGTCTGTCTGTTTTTTCTCTTTCATCTAAAACTTCTCCTTCTTACAGAGATGCTCTGGCTGGTGTTGCCTCTGGTCTGCCATGTTGCTCCTAGTCAGTCCTCACCATATTAAAGGAAAGTTTACTTGTTTGAGTTTAATTACTGCTTTTTTTGAGTTGTAGACTATGCACTAAGAACAAAACAGTCTCAGGACAACAGGAATTTCAGGGAAAGATAAAAGAAAAATACATGGACCAACAGTATTGACTGCCAGATAAGAATAGCCTGGCAGCTGCAGCACAAAGTCACAAAACACTAACTATGGCGGTGATGATTAGCTACCTGCTTGAGCTTGTACACACCTGCTCCACAGTAATGCTTTCATCATCATTTGTACTTCCCACAATTTTCCTTCCCCAGATGGCCCATTTCTCAAGATAACTATTAGAACAGAGCATGCTGACCAACGCATAACCAACCCCTACGCCTAACTTGCCCCAAGCTCTTTTTCCCCTTTAAAAACTCACCTATCAGCCAGAAAATTGGAGATGGTCTTTGAGACCTTAGTCTACCAACTCC
This sequence comes from Indri indri, assembly GCA_004363605.1. Lineage (NCBI taxonomy): Eukaryota > Metazoa > Chordata > Mammalia > Primates > Indriidae > Indri > Indri indri. The sequence goes on from RJWJ010032109.1 coordinate 4,887, forward strand.
CCTGGCTGCTGACTCCTGAATAAAAACTTCTCTCCTTCCAGCATGTCTCCTCTCTCAAGTTTGGTGATGGACAGCTAAACCTGGTTTCAGTTACAACCATGCTACCACCCTGATTTCAGATTTCTAGCCTTCAAAACTGTGAGAAATAAATTTCTGTTGTTTATAAATCCCCCAGTCTCTCATACTTTGCTATAGCAGCTCAAACTGACCCCTAAACACCTATATAATTATTTTGAATTGGATCTTAATAAGGGGAATTTACATGGTTAAAAATTATTGACAGAAAGTAATCCAAAATTAGGAAGATATTAAGAACTCAATTTGAATTGTAAAAATATGTATCATGGATTTAAAACATTGTGCAACAAAAAGAAATAGATGTTGGAGCTATCAAATGATCTCTTAAGTGGCTACATAGAACACTAATGCACACCAATTTTCCTAAGAGCATACTGTTTTCAAGAATGTTATAATTTTCACAAGTGTTTTAATTCAAGAATAAGTCAATAAATATTTAAAATATAGGTAGCATTAGACATTGTAAAAAACAATGATTAGAGAAATAAAATACTGCATATTTCAAATCTGTCTTTGATATTCTAGGTGAAAGAAATTATACGATAGTTGAATAAAAAATATCTAAAAGTCAGCCCAGAGAGACGTTGAATTTACCCTATGATATAATAGTATTTCAAGATTTAGATGTCGAATACTTTTAAACATATATTTGATAGGAAAATTTACAAAATGATGCCATTTTTTCTTTTTTATATTGTTTTTCAGTTACCCAAATGATTTGTACATAAAGTCAGCATTGCAGGTTTATATACTGTTGTCTGTGCAATAAAATCACTGAACATTGAATAGTCTGATATTTTCCTACATCTGGATATCAATGAACTGTAAAGTGAACTTAAAATGTTCTGGATGAAGCATGTTAAATCACGTATATCATTTAGTTTGATGTCTGTTAAAAAAACAGTCAGTTTTAATACAACTGCTGTACTAAGAAGGAGAGACAAAACCTTGCAACCTTATCTCATATGTCTAAATAATGCCATTTTAATTATGAGAAGCAAAGCTGGACAGCCTTGTTCCAAAGATATTTTGAATGTTAAGCAAAATGCTGTACTAACCTCAAGCATAATTCCATTTTCATTAAAGACAGAAATCCAATACTTGTCTGTTAAGCCCAGAGCATGACAGAACACACACCAAAAAAAAGTAGCTTCTTGAAAACATTTTAAAATTAGTTTTAAAAAATTATTGTTTGTTCCTAAATACCGTGACCTAAGCTCTAAGTGTTTCCTTCAGTGATTGTCTTCGATGAACTGTGGTAACAATAAATAAGTGACAAAAATAGAGGAGAGAAGGTATGTGGCCAGAACAGCCTAAATTTAGCATTCTCTTAAGCCCCCACCTAATCAAGGAAACCCCTATACAACAAGCAATGGGCCATTGATATTTCCAAGGGGAGTTTCTAGAAGGAACAAGTGGTTGTGGTTCATTCTAAGATGCATAAGATAGATTCCAAAAATATGACCAGTCTGTAGAAAAATGAAGAGGATTCCAGCAACCAAAAATGCTATGGATCCTGTTATGAGTTCCAAGAAGCAGAGACTTGTAGTTTGCCAGTGGCTTCCTGATAAATGATTAGGGACACAGATGGTACTTTAAGCTTTTTGTCTGAAGGAAAAGACATAGTTTACAAGAGAAAAGCAGAAATGCAAAGTGAAGAGTTAAAGTAAGATGTATTTGGTTTTTTGGGCCTTGACATTTGGGATTAACATATGTTGCCAGCAAGTGGTAGGGAAGGTGCCTTCCACGAGAAGACAAGGACATCTTGGCAGGAGTCTTAGCTACACCATGATCATTTGAAACAATGTGTATGAAATTCAGTGATGTTCAGGAATTACAGAAAATGACGCAGATAAAATAGTAAGAACTGAATTAATTGAGGACCACAGGTGAAAGGGACAGGATTCAAGGAACAGAAGATACTCAATTGTTTTCAGGAGTAAACAACATGGAAGAATATGGGTGATAATCACATTTCCCCATAACAAAGTGCAGCTAATCAAACAAATAACTATATTTTAAAGCATGCTACTAACTGTGATAGCACAGATATCACACTGTGATAGCACTTTTGTTCCAATGACAGTAATCATTGGGATATATTTTCTATCTATGAAATGAATTCAATGAGTTGAGAGAAATTACCAAACATTCAAGAAAGATAAATTGTGGTAGTGATGGGCTCCCTAAATCACCTGGGGAGACTTTCCAAATTAAGACTAAATTCGTGATCCCTGGACCCAAATGGCCTAGTTTGGAATACTTGTTCTATTATTTACTATCTGTATGCCCTTGAACTTTTTACCTCGCTTTTATTGGCCTGAGTTACCTCATCAGCAAAACAAGGAAAATAGTACCACCTGTTTCATGAGGTTATTCAAGGCAATTAAATGATATATCCACATACAACAGTTAGAATGGAGTCTGGAGCAAGGTTAACGTTGCAAAATGTTATGATATTGTTGTCATTATCATTACAGTTATAATCTACAGACTGAAGTAAATTTTATTCTACTAAAAGCAGAGTTCTAAATACATTCTTCATTTGCTTTTCTAACATCCTACTCAAAAGTCTGGGGAAATTAGCATAATTTGGGGTTTAATACTAATTCTTTTGGATCTAACCAATAAAAATAGTTAATATATTGGCATCAAGAATTTCAGATCTTGATAATGAATGATAAGAATTATAGATTTTATATGCACTAAGGAGAGAAATATATACTCAAGTTTCTGTAGTTAAGCACACTTTAAAAATGTGAATTGCAATGATGAATATGGTCATTATTGTGTCTATCACATGAAAAACAATTATAATAAATACAATCAAGCATGACCCTATGAATAGAGACTCTAAATTATAATGAAATGATTTTATCTTTCACTTTAACAATGACTTATAATTTATGTAGTGGTCTAGAGAGGTTATGGGCTCTCACAATGCAATGTTAACAAAATAATTATAAAAGATCTCTATATGCAGAACATGTAAAAGACCTAGAAATGAGATCATATAGCAAAGCAATTGCAAAAAAGTAGCAAAAAAACCTCTAAAAATGTCCATTTGACTGATGTAAATGATGAATGGAATCTTCTAAAAATACTAATAAAAATAAACACTTTTTTTTGGTTATGATCCAAGCAAAAGAATATGTATAAGCAGTCTCATTCTTAGGGGCAGATGGTACATGCTATTCCTAGAAAATGTCAGTTTCCTAAAATCAGGCCTGATAGAATCACACCCCAGTTTTATCATCTCCAGTGGCCTCTTAACTAGTGCATGATAAATTTAGAACTTCTTAGCATAGCATCCAATGCCGTTATCTGTCTATCTCCAGCCTATCATTCCAGGCAAATTTTTCATCATTCTCTCTTTATTCAAAGTGTAACCTAAATCCTGGTCCCATCAGACTAGAGGGAATTCAAGTCTATTACTTTGAACTATATAAAAGTGTAGGCATTAAGCTATTTTTGACCTACAAAATGACAATTTCACGTACTTCAATCCCATACATAATGGGAAAAAGGAGAACCCACAGTTTCATATTAAATTCACTGCAGATTCAGGCAAATTACAAACCCGGAATTCATAGAAAACCTGAATATAGCAATTATTATTGATTTTAAAAAATAATTTTTATTAGAGCATATTATTTTAGGAACTGAGCTTTTGTTGGATGTCTTCCATTTGCTTTTGTACCACTCTTCACCCTTTTCCACCCTTTTCCGTGACCGGGAAGCTAATCTACATTGGCAACTACTACAATGGCCTGGGCTCCCTTGTCCTCTGGCTTTCAACTGGATTTATCATTGATCCCTGTAAGGATATCAGAGGCAGGGGGGGACACAAAGTGGGTATTTGGTCTCCTGCTTCCTCCAGGCAGGTTTGCCTGAGACTGGCCATGTGCCTCTACAAATGCCCACTGTTCTCCTCAAGGTTTCAGTGTCTACCTGACTCTCCCCTTCAGAGCTCCTGCAGTTGCTCCCTCCTCTCATTGCTTAGGCCTGGGGTGAAATCAATTCCACTGTTAACCTCATGATTTCCCTACATGCTGCCCATACCTTTGTAAACGTTCCCTTCATTAAACCCTTGGCAAATTCTCCTAATTTAAGTGTGTCATCTGTTGTCTGCTGGAATCCTAACTAACACAAGGCTAAATTCTTTACATTTGTTATTCACATTTGATTCTTACAACCTTTTTTAAGGAAGGTTTGATTATTATCCCCATTTAATAGATAAGAGAACTGAAAATCATAGAGTCTAATTAACTTGCCCACAGTCAAACAAATAATGTGCCGGGGATCTAGGGTTGCAATCCCAGCAATTTAACTCCAGAGGCTCTGGTCTTGATGGGTGATGGGAAATTGCAATCTTGATTTTCTAAAATGGAGAAAAAACAAATTCCAGAAACCACATGTTGATAAAAAGGAATATTGCTGATTGCAACTTTCCAGAATGGATTTTTAAATGTGTACATCATCTCATATGGTATGGTTCTTGGACGTGGTAAAGAATTATGGGAACAAGGTCTTAATTAAACTTCAGGAGACTTGCCATTTGATATTCCAGATTTTTGTCAACAACTGAAGGAAACACAGAAAAGAGAGACGTTAAATTTGCTGATGATGCAAAGCTAGGATAGAAGACTAATAGAAGCAGAATTTCAAAGATATTGACAGACTAGAAAAACTAGAGAAGGCAAAGGAAATGAAATTGAAAGGCTATACATATCGCATCATGCTATGTTTTTAAAAGTGAAGTGTCTTGCTTTCAAGAGGCAGGAATCCAACTCAAATAGGCTTACACAGAGGATAACACTTATTGGTTCAAGTAACTATAGAATCTAAGGGTAGACATTACATGTAAACACATGAAGGGGCACAAATGGTGTCATTAGGTGAGTTTTCCCTCTCTGTAGCTCTCTTCTCTGTTTTTCTCTATTTTGGGTTCCTGTCACCATGAGGGCTGATATTTTACCTCTCAGATTCAGGTCCAATAGAAGAGAAACCCTCTCTAAAAAATCTCTAAAAATAACCCACAGTTACATATCATTGGCTCTGAAATGGACCAACTTCTCACATTGGACTGCAGCCAGAAATCTGTAGTTCTCTGATTGGCCAGGCATGACTCCCATGCCCACCCCAGAGAGGAAGTAAGCTCCACACAACCACAAGGATTACAGGTTGGAGAAATGAAGTAATAGAAAGAAAATCAGGCAAAAGTCATTAAAATGAGAATTAAGGTTATATCAGGCAAAACCATAGTGAAAACACATATTGACTACAAAATTTAAAACAATTTAAAAAATATAGAATGTGGAAGACATAGCTTAACTACAGTATTATTGATATTAAAAAGGCCTTAGAGATTTTTAGATGCCATCAAGCTCAATATAAACTCAATATAAATTCAAATATTTATTTGGATACTAAAACAGACTGAATTGACAGATATATATTATTCACAGCAGTAGAAGCAATATTTATATTGATCTGCACTCATCAGATTATACATGAAATATTATTTTAGGTGCTAAACAACACATTTTAAGAGAGAGATTGAAGAGCTAGTGTTTACAAAATTGAGACTTATGAATGTGCTTAGAAGACAGAAAATTTTAGGAATGGTTGAAGGAACAGGTAGGGATGTTCGGGTGGGAGAATGGGCAATTAAATCAGGTTATAATATCTGTGTTCCAATTTGACGAATGTTCATGTAGAAAACAGAGTAGATTCCTACAAAGCCATCCTTGGTGACTGAATTAAAACCAGTAAATATACCAGCCTGAGCAAGAGCGAGACCCCATCTCTACCAAAAAATAGAAAGAAATTAATTGGACAGCTAAAAATATATATAGAAAAAATTAGCCGGGCATGGTGGCGCATGCCTGTAGTCCCAGCTACTCAGGAGGCTGAGACAGTAGGATTGCTCGAGCCCAGGAGTTTGAGGTTGCTGTGAGCTAGGCGGACGCCACGGCACTTGCCCCAGGCAAGGGAGTGGGACTCTGTCTCAAAAAAAAACAAAACAAAAAAAAACCAGTAAATATAAACTGTTGGCTGCATTTTAATGCTTTATAGAAGTCAAAACTGTGTTTAAATAGGAGAAACATGGATGTAAACAGCCCTCCCCTCCACCTCTGTTGGTGTTCATTAGAGGTTAGAAACCACTTCTTGGATAAGCTATCAAAAAGATTATCAGATTGAGTTAAAACATTGGATTACAATTGGCCTTAGATATTTGCAGCTTGAGCATTCTGTAAGGAATCCTACTGCCTGCATCAAAATTCTTCTCCCATTGAATAACAGTTATGAAACTATGGGCAATTAACTTAACCTCTAAAACCTCATTTCTACATCTGTAAAATGAAGATAACATTCTATCCCTTTCAGAGCTGCTGTATTAAATTATTAATGACAACAGAGAACTTAGATAAGTATATATAGTCTGTACTAAGTGCTCAGTATTAGCCATTAATATTACTATATAGTTGATCATGGATATTATTTGCTATACAGGTGGGTTTCTATATCTAGTTGTGATAGAGTTTTTTTTTTTTTTAAGGAAGTTTTCTCTTGTATTACAAAACAGATAGGTAGTTGAGGGTCTTAAGTTACTGTTCTGAAGCAAAAGAGACTGTAAGGTGTTCATGTAATCCTTTTACAACAAGCTATTTCCTAGAGTTCGTAGTCACTCAGGCCCAATTTTGAACAAACTGTGAAGCCCTGGTGATGTATTTCTCTGCTGGGAAAGCCCCCCAAAAGCCAATAGCTTATCTTCCAATATTTTACTGCTTTAAAGAATCAAAAGTCTAAATCTCACTAAAAATGGACATCGCCAGAAGTCAATAAATACTTCCTCAGAAGTTGTTGTGAAGGCCTAACTTAAACAAGAACATCCAGATTTTTATATACCTTCATAGTCAAACTCCCATGTCTGAGTCTTGACTTATTTTGTTATCTTTGGAAGATCACAACAATGTCATATTTGTTTTACTCTGTATTACACATGAAATGCGAACTTTGCAATCACCAAATCAAGGGACTCACCTAAAATTCTAATTTTCACAACTAGAAATAGTTGCAATCCTCTCAATTTTTGAACCTCATTACCAAAGTCATAGATTGCAATGTCCCTGAGCTGAACAAGGCTCCAAAAAGAGAAGTCCACTGCAGCTAACTTTGCCACACAATCATCTCCTTGACATTTTTGCCACTCAGAGAACAAAGCCACAGTCATTTGGTTTGTAGGGAACAAAGCAAAAAGTCCTTTGGATTATTTATCCCCAATGTTAAGAAAAGAAAATAACAGCACTAAACTTATCAAATGATGTAATTATGGCTAGAGTTTTCAAGCCTTAAAAAATAAATGTGATAAATTGGAAGCACTGAAAACAATGTACGATCTAAACATTTTCAAAGATTAACAGAATAAATTGTTATGTTTCTTATAGTTGAGGTCTATGGCCCTGATTCTAAACTATTATTTTTGAACATACTAGAACCATGCATGCTACAAAGATCAACATAGGTGCAAATTTGAGTTGTACCTTAAACATGATTCTATTTTATGAAAAAAGAAAATGTGATGACAATAATTATTTATCTAAATATATTTACTTTTGTCTTGGTCAAAAACAGCAAGAGCAAGTACTATTGAATAACTGTCATGTCCTATGCATTGTTCTAAAGGCTAAGGATGTTCAGTCTAGTGAACAAGACACCACAGTCCCTGCCTTCTCCTCTAGTGGAGGAGAGAGTGTAGAAGGAAGCTTCTGAGATGCGCCACAATGACCTTTGCCTCCTGGTATTCAAGACCTTATAGTCTCAACTGTTTATGTGTGGCTGGATCTAGCGATTTGCTTCTAGCAAATATATTACAGCAAAAATGACAGGATGTTAATTCCAACATTAGGCTGTAAAAGGCCATGACTAAAATATTGCTTGTACCTTCTCTCTCCTTGGCTCTGCTCACATGCATGCTTGCTTTGACAAAGCTAGCTGCTTTAAGAAGAGGCCCATGTAGCAAGGAAGTGAGGGAGGCCTCCAGCCAACAGCTAGCAAGGACCAGAAGCCCTTGGTCCAACAATACTTGAGGAAATAAATCCTGCCACAACATGTGAGTGAGCTTGAGCTTGGAACCAGGTCCTCCTCCCCTTGATCTAACCTTTGGATGAGACCTCCAGCCCAGCCAACACCAAGATAACAGCCTGTTAGAGAATCCGAAGCACAGGACCCAGGAATCCATGCTTATGTCCTAGACCACAGAAATTGTGAGTTAATAAATTTGTTTAAGTGACCAAGTGTTAAGGTAATTGTTTTGCAGCAACAGATAACCAGTGCAGACAGACAAGTAAATACGATAGTTGGAGAAAGCAATAGATGCTACAAAGGAAATAAACAAGTAAAATGGGAACAAGAGGAGGTAGGAGGGGCCTCTCAGGGTAATAACCTTTTCCTGGAATTGATATTTAGGTTCAAGATAACAGGTTAGAAACATCTATTTGTAAAAACAGGTGGAGAAAGAGAATTCCATAAATAGGGGAAATACAGAGATGATGAGAGGTATAAGTGCTTGGCATGTTGGAAGAAAAGAAAGAAGGGAAAAAAAGGCTGCAACACAGAGAAGGAATCTGAAGAATGGTAAGGGATCAGGTTGGACAAGGTTGCAATGAGATCCTACAGCTAGGGAATTCACATTTTATTTTTAAAACAATGACAATTATTTTAGGGTTTTAAACAAAGCCATGATAACATCCAATTTACTAACATATATTAGTGTATATGCATATGTATGTGTGTGTGTGTACATATATATATATATATATATATATATATATATATATATATGTATTTCTTACTGTTTCACAAGAAATTTCACCTAGGAAATCAGAGAAAGGATCAGAAAGACCAGAGTTGAAGCAATTAGGTGAGAGCTGATAGTAGGATGGACAACTGGTTGACAATAGAGTTGGAAAGAATAGATAAGTGTCAAATGTGGTTTGTGATGAAACTCTACAGGGCTTGTTGGTTTGTTCATTGAGACAGTGGGAGAACTCATGATGACCTACATTTTGACTTGAACAACTGGTGGCTTAAGCCAAAATTGAGATTGGTAGCACTTGGAGAAGCATAATTTGGAAGGAGGGAGTGGTTAAATATTTTGTTTTGTATGTGCTAAGTTTGAAGATGCTTACTAGACATCCAAACAGAGAGGTAAAAATGACTACTGGATATACAGTCCCCCACTAGAGATTAAAGTATGAGATTGAGGCTAGAAGTACAAGTTTAGTTTGGGTATCATTATGATTTTTCAACGTGGGCCCTTCTTGTCATTTAGAGTGTGATCATTCTCTGTTTTATGGTGTTTTGCTGCTCATCAAGGACATTTAGCCTCCTAGGACCCTCCCTTTTAATGAAAGTTGAAGTCTCCAGTTATTGTGGCAGCCAACTTGAACGCATATTTACATATGACTCTTAGGGAGACAATTCAGTTGAGAATTATGGATAAGTAAATTTAATACCTTGCTACTAGGATTATACACAAGAATGAGAAAGAATTAAAAAGTGAGCCTCAAGACAAATAAAAATGACAAGGAATGGCCAGAGATAGGGGGAAAACCAGAAGAGTGCACGGTCCTGGAAGTCAATTAAGATGTGATCAACTTTGTTAAAGTCTGTTGAGAAGTTAAGGATTTCTTATAATGTAATGTAAAGACTACGGACTTGACCATTGAATTTGGCAACATGGAGGTGATTGACATGAAGGTGACCTTGACAGGAGCAGTTTCACTGAAATTGAAAGCCAGTTTTGAAAATTAGGTAATGGTGACAGCAAGTATTCTCAAATCTTCAAGGGAAGTTTTGTCATAAAGATGAACAAAGAAATATGAGGATCACATATGACATGAGATCTGAGAAGAGCAGTTTTTAAATAAAAGTAGAGGATATTATGATATAACCTTATGTTTTGGGGAAAAAAATGAAATTTATTAGGTGAGGAGATGATGGATGTGGTAACAAAGGTTTTTAGCAAGTGATAAAACGGAATACAGTGCACACGTTTATCCTTTGCTAAAAGCCACTTAACTTTGCTATAATGAGAAGGTGGGTGGAGCATGTGGATACCTATGCGGGCAGTCTGGTGGTGAGAAGCTTTTCTTCCAAGACCTCCAAATTTCTCATAAAACAAAAAAACAAGGACTTCAGCCAAATATGAGGAATGAGAGGAGAGAAACTGACACTCTTGGGGAGGAAAAGAGATGATGAGTGTGAAAAGTTGCTTGTAATGATTTGCTATAAATTGGATCACAAGTATGATATAGAATGGGCAGGGGTGTAAAATAGGACTTTTGCTTAGTGTGAAATATAATTAATATAATATAATATATATAAATATAGAAACCTTCCAGTAGAGAAAAAGATAGCTAAAGGAGAGGGCTCTTGAGAAATGGAGAGGGGAGATGCAATCCAGAACACAAGAAGAGGGTTTGGTCTTCCACAGCATTCAAAACACTTCTTCCACTGTGAAGCTGAGAAGGGAGTCCTGTAAGCTCCTACCTTTGTTTCAATTTCTACTCTGTTTGCCATTGCTGGCATGATATTTAGAAATTCAGATATGGTTCTTCATGTGCCATTTTTCATTCTAATACCACGCCCACAGTGTAGAAACTTTTTTTTACAGGTTTCATTACCATTTCTAGTGCTGAGGTAAAGAGATTTTAAAATAATTTTTATATCTAATATACTGTAATCACTTTTGAATATTATCCTGAATATCTTGCTTATGTGTTTTTTTCTGTTTCAGATTCTTGATCATTCCCTCAAACCAATAAAGCTTGGAGACACTAAGGTCATGACCAGGCCATCTATATGTGGCTACTTGGGATGCCGGCTGCTTCTGAGAAATGAGACTCAAATCTCTTTGGCATTAATCAGAGAGAGAATTATAACTGAGATCTCAACAAATTTCTTTATCTCCAAGCCCCAGGTGAAGAGCTAGAGACTATTCATATCAATTGCCTCCAGGGAAGAAAAATAATGAGGGAGGGAATCCGAATGACTGAACATTACTGAACAAGCACTTGTTAGTGTAATAATTGTCAGCCTTGGCAGATGCAACTGGGAGGAAAATTGATGATAGTGGCTCAGCACAACTGTTCCAACCAAAATGACAGTGAAGTGGGCAGCAGGGGATCTGCTAAGAGGAATAAACGAATGGCCACTAAGAGGAAAAAGTCAAAGGAAAATATTCATGTAGGGTTTCAATTCAAAGCACCAATACACATTTCCGCAGACTAGATAAACTTATCTTTTCTAAAACTGCTCATTTTTGCTGCAATTTAATTCACTATATGTTTTCAGGCCTCTTATTTCTCACTATATCTGTCATTGTTCCATAACACTCAACAGAGTCTTTCTCTAAAAAAGACAATGCCTTGACAGGCTGATATATCCTATGTTTATGTAGAAAAGATACTGCGTCTTTACTAAAATTCCCTTTCAAGGAGTTTGTGGACATTTAGTCCGAATGGACAACCCACTACCCATTTTTTTCCCGTGTTTGCTATCTGAATATTTAATGAACTATTGAACAAAAGCCATTTCCTTCTCTTCCACTGATATTAAGGAAATATTTTTTTAAAAAAATCTTCATTCACATAAACAATTGCAAATGCATTGAGATTTACTGAATGAATTGCATTTAACTCCTATTAAATTTAACATCTCTTCATTAATTCACTGAATAAAAGTTAGATTCCAGCTATGCTGTGTGGAGTTGAGTATGATCTTGTCCTTAGTTATTATTTTATCTGAAGCAAATATTGTAAAAGGGTCAATAACAGGCACTTTTCCAAATCAAATTGTGTTTGGAGAAGAAATTTATTTCATAAAATAAGTGTGGAATTTATTTATAAAATATAGAACAAAGGAAAAGTTGAAATAAAATCATATATATTATACTACGTAAAATTCGACAAATAACTGGGAAATGTATGTTCAAGTTAGATTAAATCTAATTTGAATAAACAAAGATATTAATTTTTATTAATTTTCAGATGACCAACACTGAAGAATTAAGATGATAAATTATACCAAGAACTGGACTGTGAGTTAAAAGTTTACCTGAATACCTGACTTCTTTATGTCAATAGTGAAGGCTTCTTTCTTTTTAATTTATAAGTAAAAATTGTACATATTTCTGATGTACAAGATGTTTTTATATATCATATGTATATCTATACAGTACAATCAAGCTAATTTACATATGCCTTAGCTCACATACTCATCATTTTTCTTGGTGGTGTGAACACTTAAAATCTACCTTACCAATCTACTCTTAGCAATTTTCAACTATATATTGTTATTAACTATAGTCACCATGGCATACAATAGATATCTTGAACTTATGCGTCCTGTGTAACTGAAATTTTATGTTCTTTGAACAACATCCTCCCAATCCCCCCACACATCAGCCTCTGGCAAGCACTACTGTATTTTCTGCTACTATTTAGTTCAACTTTTTGAGATTTCACATGTAAGTGAGGTCACGTGGTATTTGTCTTTCTGGGCCTGGCTTATTTCACTTAACATAATATTCTCAGGTTAATCAATGCTGTTGCAAATAACAGGATTTCCTTCTTTTATAAGGTTGAATAGTATTCCCTTGTGTGTATACACACACACACACACACACACAGCCCCCATAATTTTTTATTCATTCATCTGTTGATGGACACTTAGGTTGATTCCATATCATAGCTATTGTGAACAAGTGTGCAGTAAATATGGAAGCAGAGCTATCTATTGGACACACTGATTTAATATTGTTTAGATGTATACCCAGCAGTGGGATTGCTAAATCATATGATAGTTCTATTTTTAATTTTTTGAGGAATGCCCATACTGTTTTTCACAATGGCTTTACTAATTTACATTCCCCAACAGTGCTCAAGGGTTCCCTTTAACCCTTCACATTCTCATCAATGCTTGCCTTTAATCTTTTTTTATAATAGGCATTCTAAGAGATGTAAGGTGATATAGCTCAATGTGGTTTTAATTTGCATTTCCCTGGTGATTAGTGAGGCTGAGCACTTTTTTCATATTTGTTTTCCATTTATATGCCTTCTTTTGAGAACTATCTATTCAGGTATTTTGCCAATTTTTTTAAGGTTATTTTTTATTTACTGTTGAGTTGTTTGAGTTCCACACATATATTTTGTACTAACCCCTCATCTGATGTATGGTCTGTGAATATTTTCTCCTATTCTGTAATTTTTTCTTTGTTTTGTTGATTGTTTCCTGTGCCATGCAGAAACTTTTTAGTTTGATGTAATCTCATTTGCGTTTTAAAGAAAAGTCTATTTTTGCTTTTGTCATCTATGCCTTTGGGGTTATATCCAAAAAATCATTGCCCAAACTAATATCATGAAGTTTTCCCCCTGGGGTTTTCTTCAGTAGTTTAACAGATCCAGGCCTTAAATTTAAGTCTTTGATCCATTTTGAGTTCTTTTGTGTGTCGTATGAGATGAGGGTCTAATTTCATTCTTCTGCATGTGGATATCCAGTTTTTCCAGCACCATTTATTGAAGAAACTGTCATTTTCCCATTATATGTTCTAGACATCTTTGTTGAAAATCATTTGATTCATAAATTTATTTCTGGGCTATATGTTATGTTCCATTGGTGTATGTGTCTGTTTTTATGCCAGTACCATATTGTTAGATTACTATAGCTCTGTAGTAGATTTTGAAATCAGGTAATATGACACCTGTGACTTTGTTTT
>RJWJ010032110.1:0-18741 GCA_004363605.1 Indri indri
CTGTCAAAATGTACTGTGCCTTATAAATATGTATAATGCCAGTTCTCATATTTTGTGCTGGGAGAGGGTATCAATGCTACAATTAATTAGTCTAATTTGCATTCAAGACTATACATAATTAATTTCTTCATTAAAAGCTTTCAACATTTCTTTGCAGAAAGTGCAAAAGATCATTGATGAGGTTTGAAGAAGCAATTAGTAATAAAATATGTCAATGCTGGGATGGGAAAATAGCAACAGGACAGCACTGTGCCATTCAAAGCCGGGATGATGCTGTGACTTGGAGACATTTGTTTTTCATCATTTCTGTTTTGGGTTGTCATTTTCAGTAAAGACAGTTCTCTTTTCTACTCCCTCCCTCCAAGCTGTTTCTCCCCTTGCTTGGTGTCTAGAAGCTGGCTGATCAGAAATACCTGGCAAGCGGTTCGTTCTCGGCCCACCCTTACGGTGTTCTGACGGGAAGACTGCTAAAAGCACCACGTATATTCCTCATATAACCACGACAGCAATATTGACAAAAAATAATAATAATCACGAACATCGGTTGGGCATTGGCTATTTCTCAGGCACTGCTGAAAGTTCACACACATTATTGGGTTTAATGCTCACGAGACAACATTCCCAAGTTGCTGCTACTTCTAGTGCCTCTGTAATATGTTAGGGCAGGAGTCAACAAACGTTTTACAGGGAAACGTCCACAGGGATGACGGTGGTTCCATATTCTCCTGTCCCGTCATTCAACGAACATTTGTCCGCGGTCAATGAGTCATCCAGGAAAAACAGACATTCGAGCGTCTCCTTTTTTTCTCCACAGGCACCCAAAACACACTCTCCCCTCCCTGTGCCGGCGTTTGGGTGAGAAAAGAAAGAACGGACAGTTGTGGGCTCTCCCTGCGACGAGGTCACCTGCTGCTTCCCGGTCAGAAGAATGTAAATAAGCCTTTTGCCCGTAAGCCCTCCTGCACGAGGATGCTTGTATCTCACAGAGTTTTCGTGTGGATTTAAATAATGGAATGTACCTAAGGAGCTTAGCCCAGTGCCTGGAACAGAGTAAACATTCCACAAAACAATAATAATTCCTACTATGACCACTTAATTGTGATGATAACAGGGCAAGACGTGTTTGGTACCTGATCATTTGTCCCAGGCGCACCGAGAGGTGACAGCAACCTTCACAGAGGCAAGGTTTTGTTCCAACTGAAGTAAGAATGACCACGGAATCACAGCTACCAAAGGAAACAATTCTGTGTCTATAGCTAAGGGGAAAAAAATCACTTTTCTTTGCAGCCATCGAAAATGACCTGGTCCAAGGTCCAAGATCCAGCTATCTTCTCCCAAGCCACTGTGATTTCCTAAATCCCCAAGAAATACAAAATATTTTAATATTAATTCACGTGGTACATATTCAAAACTGATCTGGTTCTGTCCCTGACCCCCACTCAGACCTAACTAATGGTGAAACAAATCCAACAGGGCAGGTCGCCTGCTGTTTGTGAGACTCTATGGAAACACTCCCCACCCTGGATGGTGCTAATTCAAGAGCGAGCATGTTTTAAAGGGTTTTTTTCATATATACATATGCAGAGAACTGTCTGATATTTTATCCTACACCACTGACGTTTGGATGGATGGCGCTGAAGTTTTTTTGACAATCAGTCCTTGAAATCACAGCATAGCAGCAAATGCCAATTCATTGTCAAAAGAGAAAGGTCTTAAGAGGCCCAGGGTGTCCTTACAAATGCAAATCGCCCCTGGGGGTGTGGTGCGGCCAGAGGGGGGAGGTCAAGCCACGCAGAGGACCAGAAAATACCAGTTTATGATGTAAATCAGGGCCTCCCTCATTAGCGTTTCTCCAATTATGAGGATCTCTCCTGATTTCATAAACGATGCCGTGTAATGGTGATGCGTAACTGATCATTCAGAATAACTCCAGAAATTATTTAAAATAGTTAATATTGGAAGCAGTGAGCATTCTAGACATTTCCGGACCCTCCTGGGAAACCTGAACCCAGCTCTGGGATCCATTTGAAGGCCTGAGTCAACCTCACAAAAGGGCCCGCAGGCTCCCTGTGCTCCTGGCCTTGCAAGGAGGCTTGAGGTCCTGAACACCTTTCCCATGGGCCACCTCAGCCACCTGTCTGCTGAAGGGAGGCTTACCTGGGAAGACCCAGCACACTTGGGGCCCTGCCAGCCTGCAAGTCCCCTTCACAGCCTGTTGGGGAACAAGAGTCGAGCCAGACAGGCAAACCCTTTGATCTGCTCAATGCAACAGCAATGCCCGTGGTTGGGCATCTCAGTCTCCAGAGGGTCACCTCTTCTTGTGTCATAAGCTAACGCGAACAGCAGCAGGAGCTGATGGCCGTGTGTCGAGCATGCTCTTGGAGCCCTTGGACAGCTGCCTCCCAGGCGCGACTTCATGTCACACTGACAACAGCCCATGGAAGAAGGTACTAAGAGTGTCTCCATTTCTCAGGTGCACAAAGTAAGACTTACCGAGAGGCTGTCCCGCTTCCCCGAAGGCTACTGGTTCTGCAGCTGTGTGTGAACAGCCAGCTGCCAACGGCTAACATTTATTCGGTGCCTGTGATACTGTCCATGAACTAGCTTTGCTGTTGTTAGATCCCGCAAGGATATTTATTATCTTTGATATTTAACGAATGGGAATGGCATTTTATAAGCAGCCAGGCTACATCTGGCAGAGCCTTGTCTTGGAGAAAAAAATTAAAATAGGGAATATTTAAAACTTACCAAAAAACATAACTTACATCCAGGGTTGAAAATGCTACGCACAAGCAGGCTACTGTGTTGGCCCCATAGATAAGAACTTGGACAACAGATGTGCCTCTACTGTGATTTAAGAAACGTTCTCTGGTTGGGTTGTTATTATTCCTCGAACACGAGTTTTACAGACCAGGCTGGGGCTGGGGCTGGAGGCTCAGAGCTCAGAGTGTGACACAGTGATGTGCAGATGCCACACTCTGTGGTAATGGGGTACTTGTTTCCAAGGTGGAGAAAAGTAAAAATAGAACCAGAACAACTAGTCAATCCACAGTAACACAAATTCTCTGTTCTAATAACGCAGTGACGCTCTCCCCTGCTGTGTTGCAAGTAAAGTTTTCACTGCAGTACAGCATCCAAAAAGCTGGTGCCATGTTTCGAATGAAGGGCTTGAACTGACTGTGATTCGTGTAAGCCACCGGGCACCGACACTATTTCATTTATTCGTTCATTCATCCACTCATCCAGCAAAGGCTGATTAAGCTCCTACCAAGTGCCAAGTGCATTTCTCACTGAGCATACATCAGGCAACCAAAACGGCAGGAAACTGTCCTCGTGCTGCTTACCATTAAGCCACATTTTAAAAATAAAACATAGGGAACGTCTGACAGTGGTAAGTTCTCTAGAAAAAAGTTAGCAGGGGAGGGGGCTGAGGAACACTGGGGGTTGGAGCAGTGGTCAGGGCGACATCGCGGGAAGAGCAGCAGAGGCGAGGCCGTCTGGGGCAGGGATGAGATCCACTTGGTTTAACAGGATCCCTGGGGCTGCCAGACTGAGAGTCTAAGGTGGGCCCGCAGGGAGCCCAAGCAGAGGCGAGCCTGGAACTGTAACACTCTGTGCACCCTTTCTGTCGTCAGAGAAAACGTCGTGCAATGTCTTCTGCATTATTTATCCTTTGCAATATTGCTTAGTCTTTGTAACAGCGTTAAGAGGTGACTGGTCCATGAGGGCTTCGCCCTCACTAGCGGACTGATGCCCTCACCCAGGGAGTGGGTTCGCTATAGAAGGGCGCGTCCGGCCCCCTCTGCTCATGTTCCCGCCCTGTCTTGCTCTTCGCCTCCTGCCATGGTGACGCAGCAAGAAGGCCTTGCCAGATGCTGGCACCTTGATCTTGGACTTCTCAGCTTTCAGAACTGTGAGAAATAAATTTCTGCTCTTTATAAATTACCCAGCCCCAGGTATCCTGTTACAGCAGCACAAAACTTACAGTATAAGACAACATTATACACTCACATACACATATTACCACCCAGGACTGGGTGCCAAACCAAGGATCCTAAGAATGTTTAAGGAATTTGCAAGGCTACCTTTTCCCATAAGAGATGTTTGCCTTTCTTTCCCACTTTGGCATCTTATCCTAGCACTGTGGGATACTCCACTGACTGTGTGCACCTGCCCAGGTGTATGTCCGCTTGCCCCCAAATGAGGGCTCTCTCCTGGACCTTTTCTAGCCCATCCAACTATAAAATTGGGGGGAAACTTTTCTAACAAATATTTGAATGGAAATAGACCCAACCATCTTTGCATATCTGGGAGGCATTTTGCAGAGTTGAGGCATAAAGTGGGAACCCCTGGCTTCGGGTGGACCTTGCCTGTCTTGTAGCCATGTCTCTAGTGCTACTACGGTGCCTGGCACATAGTAGGCACTCAACAAGTGAATGGATGGATTCCTTCAAAGCAGGAGCTAATGGGACCTTTAGAGCAAATGAAATGAAGAAAATCGCAGAGTTAGGGATTTTATGCATCAGGAGTTTAGCGGGCGAAGGTGACCTTTGGAACCCTGTGCAGCTAAATGAAAGAACATGAAAGACCTGGTGAAAGGGCAGGTGTGTGGCTCCAGTTTGAGGTCACACCTTTCACAAAAACTATAATGGTTTGACCGACAGCCTTGGGAGAAACCGGTCATTCCTTTGTAGCCAAGGAGATTAGAAGGCTCTGTTCAAAGCCCTGCACCTCCCATCCCAGGTATTAGTGGGGCTGGCTTTTCAATTGCCTTTAGCCACTCTTCCCAAGAGCTTGGGCTCAAAGAGTTAGCAAGGATCTGGGGTGTCATTCGCTACTCAAGCAAGAAGACTCTCCCTTCCTCTAAGAGCTCTCTGGAAGGCAAGTGCTGGGCAGTGGTGAGAGGCACAGAGAAGCAGGAAGCTCTGGAACCCATCAGCCTTGGGTGGCATCCTGCCCACGACACGTACCTGGCCCACCCGCACCTCAGGTTGGTCCCCGTGTGCAGGGAGCAACAGGCTGGCTCACTTATTGACTTGCTGGACTGTACCAGGGACTTGAGTACTAGGAGGATAAAGATGATTAAAAGACAGTCCCTTCCCTGGGGAAGCAGGGGTAATTTAGAAATACTTGACTGTTGATTTATACAAATGACATTCCATTTCTGAAGTTTCGCCAGGTTAAATAATCTACATGAAAAGCTTTTTAAAAAAATAACAAATAGAAATATCACAATGAGCGGTGGGGTGGGACACGAAGGGGGTGATCTTCCAGTGAAGTCTGGAGCAGACATGAAAAGCCGAACCACAGTCATACCCCGCCCCAGTCGCCCCTAAGTAAAACAGCAAATAGCCACAAACCACATAAAACTGAGACGCAAAGAGCTCGAGTCCCATCTCAGTCAAAAGAATGTCCTGGAAATTATCCTGCAACAGAAGAGGGAGATTATTTGGTGGGGACCGAAGACCAGCTCCAAAGACCCCTTAGCCCGGAGGTCCCTGCAGCCCCGGCCCTTGCACCTGCCTTCGTCTGCCCTTGGGAACGGCAGGAAGTATCTGCAAAGCATAGACAGCTCAGGCTTTGCCGGTGATTAATCTGCACCCCAAACACCACAGAGTGTGCGAATTCAGAATTTGGGGATCACGGAGTAGTTAGAGAATCTGAGCAATGATTCCCAGTGATGCATAATTCGTCATTATGTTGCCATTGGCAGAAAACCCACTCAAACAACAAAGGAATTTGCTCGCTGAGAATCAGAAAAGTCAAGGATTATGTGAATCTCGGGCAAGGCTGGGTCCAGCAGCTCTTGGACTTCACTTCTCTGCACCTCCCCTTTCTTCCCGCTGCAGTGTGTGTCGCCCCCAGGCTGTGCCGACCAGCGCTAGTCTTCCCCTCCCGGTAGCAAAATGGTGCAGTCAGTAGCAGACACTACATGCTTATGCTTCTGCAATGCTCCAGGGCAAGGGGGCTCTATTTTCCCAGAAGTCCCAGTAAATGTCTATTCATATCAGATTTTCAAAATAATATTTTTAAAATTTTAGAATAGTTTTAGATTTACTGGAAAATTGCAAAGAAAGTGCAGGGAGCTCCCAGATACACCCCACCCAGTTTATTCCATTATTAACATCTCAGATGAGTGTGGTACATTTGTCCCAACTCATGAACCAATGCTGATACCTTATTATGAACTAACGCCTGTATTTATTCAGATTCCCTTAGCTTTTACCTACTGTCCTCTTTCTGTCCAGGACACCGCATGATATTTAGTGGTCACGTCTCCTTGGCTCTGCTTGGCTGCGACAGTTTCTCAGACCCTCCTTGTCTGGGGAGACCGGACAGTTCTGAGGAGCACTGAGGAGTCAGGGATTTTTGTAGACTGTCCTTCAGTTAGGGTTTGTCTGACGTTTTCCCACGAACAGACTGGGGTCATACGCTTTGGGGAGGGAGCCCCCAGAGGTGAAGTGCCCTTCTCGTCACGCCATATCGGGGTGCATGCTGTTGGCACAGCTCATCTCTGCTGATGTTAATCTTGACCACCTGGCGGAGGTCATGTTCGTCACTTCTCCACTGTGACTCTTCTCCCCGTCTATGCTGTATTCTTCGGAAGGATGTCACCCTGTGCGGCCCACACCTAGGGAATGGGGCGTTATGCTCCACCCCTTGCGGGGGAAGCATCGACATAAACTATTTGGAATTTTTCTGCATGGGAGATTTGCTTATTTTCCCTTATTTATTTATTCATTTATTCAATCACTTATTTGTATCGCTAAATCAGTACATATTTATCGATCGTATATATTTATTTTAAACTTTAGGCTATGATCAATGCTACTTCACTTTCCTGCTCAAATTGTTCCAGCTGGACCACTGGGCGCTCTTTCAGTCGGCTCCTGTGTCCCTCTGACACACCCCCACTATTCGGGGTTTCTGGTTTGTTCGTTCGCTTGAGCACGTCCTTACTTAGTCTCTGGCACTCTGGGATGCTCCAGGCTCACCTTGTATATTTCCTGCACCAGTCCTGGGATCAGCTGTTTCTTCCAGAAGCCCCGGCTCCTTTTATTGTAAGATCCGGGCTCCAGGTGTGTTGGCTGCCACTGGGGTGGCATTGCCCTCTCGGCTGGAGGAGATAGTGCATGTTCTTCACGTCTTCTGGGTGTGGATTTGGCAATGTGCCTATTCGCGGAGCCAATCTTTGTGTCTGGGGGTGCAAGGTGCTGACGGGTTATGGCCAATCAGAGCCCCCTGCGGCCGGCCAGATTGACTCAAACTGCAGGGCTAAGGACAGGGAAGGTGTGATTTCTCCAAGAACCCTCAAGGTGCTGATAGGGAAGAGGGAAAATTGAGCTTAAAGGCAGACATTCATCCCTCTCGGGGAAAAAAATCAGTAACAGTGGCCAGAAAGAACTGCAAAGTTTCTTTAGCCCCAATATAAGTCCTCTTTCCTTTGGAGAAAGTGCTGGGCTATAAGTGATTCAGGAAAATGATAAATTCCTCGTGCATCTAGTCCTGAAGTCACGTGTGCATTAATGAAATATTTTTAATCTTGTCCCTCAAACCAGCTGGCTTGTCTCCTAATAGGTTCCAATTAAATCCCCTTTTTAAATTACATTGTTGTTAAAGACTTTGCTATCTTCACATGCTCCCCCCCCCACCGCTCTCAGCCCAACCCTCTCAAAATCGCTTCGCCATCCCCCTTTCCTATTAAAAAATGGAAAATTGCACAATTCACCTAATTAGTCAAATCTGAATCGTATGTGGCTATCACAGCCCCATGGTTGAATTTCACACACCATTTGAAAAGATACGGTAGAAATGTCGTTGCCGAGTCCCCCCACACTCCAGTGGTGCTATTCAATTACAAAAGGAATTATTTGGCTTTCTGTTGTTGTGACGCTCTAGCAATATGCTATTAACCTTTATTGATTTTTGCTTAAATATATTCAAGATGGGTACATTTTTGTAAATATAATGTGCTGGTATTTAAACGGAGACATTTCATTAAATGAATTTTCTTTTTAAATGAAATTTGCCAAATGATTATAAATGACGGGGGATGAGTTTTGAACTTGAACGAGATGTTGTGTGAAGACTCTAGGAGGAGGTTTTCTGTGCTACCAAGGGGGCTGGGGGTTTCAGAGTAGAGTTTGAGGGGAACGCACGCAGCAAGGAAGGTGAGATTCTTGCCCTGACATGCACCTAGGCCGGGAACATAGATGCAGCTTCCTTGCAGGGCTGCTGTGGGTCTTGCAGCCAGCACAGATGAGGGGCACAGGGCCCTGGCTGGCAGGAAGTGGCCATCAAAGATCATGATAACCATGAATGTTGGCATCTATGAAATATCACTCACATCTATCGTATATTATCACTATTCATGATTTTAGGGGAAATGTCTACAATTTGGGGGAATCTCACAAAAGCACAGTCTATTTTACTAACTGTGCTTGGTGCACAGTAGGTGCTCCCTGAGTATTTGTTGAATGAATGGCAGATGCCACACCAAGGGTGTGACGCACGTTTGTTCATTTCATCCTCCAAACAGCCCTTTGGGAGAGGTATAGTTTTAACTCCATTTTATGGTCAAGGAAACAGACACCCAGGGAGGTGCATCGTTTGCCATGTGAGTGGTCAGTGGGGCCTTGGTGGAAGCACTCAGTGGGTCTCCAGATCTGGGCTCTGAACCAGGGAGCATCCTGCTCAGGGGCCTGGGACCGGGGGCGCAGAGGGGACAGCACAGCTCCGGTCCCTGCCCTCAGGGAGCTCCTGGGCGGGAGGGGCTGTGGACACTAAGCAAATCATCTCAGAGACCTCGAACCGAGAGAAGTGGCCAGAAGGAGGGTGCATGGGCCCAGGCAGGAAGAACTGTGGCAGCTGAGCTGGACCAGGGGCTCCGGGAGAGTTTCCCGGGGTCAGCACATAGGCAGCAGGGGTGGGCTGTGCAGAGGTCCTGTGGCAGGAATGGGGGATGTGGCAGCTCAGGGAGGTGGCCAGTGAGCACCGAAGAGATGAAAACAGGAGGATGTAGCCCAAGGCACGGAGCTAAGGTGCTGGCCTTCGTCCTGAGATCCCTGAGAAGCCAAAAAGGGCTCTTACACCATGTTTAAGTTGGGAGAGGGTCACATCTTGAACAAGTTCCTGGCCCTGCCTTGCTCTCTGACTGTCCACTAGCCTGGGGCAGGGAGCCAGCCCAGCACCTGGAGATCCGCGCGGGAAGGGTGGGACGGCCCGCATTTCACAGCAGCTGCCTGGGCTCTTGTGATCGGGTTGGGCCCTGTAAAAAGGCGCTCTTCCCACCTCGACTTGCTGCTTTTCACCCCAGAGGTTTTCCTGGACCCTCTTTCCTCTAGAAAAGAACCGGAGAGACCAATTGAAAGAGGACTGGGGAGAAAAACGAGGCTCAGCGTCAACTGCAACGGCGCTGGCAGGTGCCCGGAAACCATCTCCTTTCCTTCTCATCTGTCCCCAACAGTCTCTTTTCCTGAGTTGCAAAACAAGGGGCTCTCCAGTTCCAGGGGAGGCCCCGGGGGCTGAGGAGTTAGAAAGAGGCCCTGGGAGTATCTCCCTAGCCGCGTGTGCCGGTGTCGCAGGGGCCAGCAGGGACAGGCTTGAGCAGCCCCATCTCTGCCCCTTACAAGGGGCTAAACAAGGAGGGAGACCTTGGACCTTTTTAAGCTACTGTTTACTAAGCACCTGTGGGGCATTTCCATTCCTGGTGCCAACTGCTGTAAATGAGGATGAGCGTAGCTGAGCCTCAAATGCAGGGCGGGCCCGGGGTTAGAGCCCCGAACACCGCCTGTAAGCAAGGGGCTGTGTCCAGCCTTTCACAGGCAGCACCGCTGTGCATCCCCCCAAAACCGTGTCAAATGAGGTACCGTGAACTAGTCCTTCCCCAAAGATAGATCCAGAGTAACGGCAGAAATGCAGAATCCGGTGCTGAATCCTGAGACTTGACCAGAGGATTTCAGAGCAGCTGGAGATCCTAAATGGTTAAAATAAGCTGATTTTTAGGGGGACACCATAGTGTGGACAAGGGCTTAGAGTTGGGGGTCTGCCCCACCCAGGTCTCAATCCCAGCTCTGCCTCTTATCAGCTGTGTGACCTTGAGCAAGTTGCTTGGCCTCTCTGAGCCTCGTGTTCTGCACTATAAGTAGTGAGTCAGCTGTTCCCAGGCCAGGCACGTCTCGCAGTCCGCACAGCAGCCTGTGAGGCAGGTGTTCCCATTAATCCTCAGAGCAGCCTACAAAACCCAGGCTCTCAAAGCTGCGGGTGGCAGAGTGGATCCTTCCCATTCGGGCGAATTCAGAAGCGGGTGCTGGTTCCGCTCAGTCACGCAGCCCCGTGTTGGAGAATCACGCCCCTAAGAATCGTTTTAAAATCCGAGGAGAGACAAAACCCCTGGTTGCAGCCTCCTTTGCAGCAGATTCTGTTTTCATTTTTGAGCCTCATTGCTCCTCCCTCCTGCCACCTGGATTACGGCTCCAAACCAGCCATGATGTTCGTTCTGTCTTGTCACCTGTCAAAAGGCATTTTCTCTCCCGAATCATTCCCTGGGCAAGCAACGTGGAAGAGGAAGACAGAGAGAGCCAGGGAGGGGGAGCCCGAGAGGCCGAGGGATGGAAACAACTGCAGAAAGAGCGCGAGTAGGAAAACCAGATCTCTCAGCGGGGCAGCCATCAGAGAAAAACAAAATGACCATAACGACAAAAATAAAAATAACAATAATAATAATAATAACTTCCTTATTTTTAGCCCATAAATATTTCCCAGATGCCTTAAAACTGCAGACCCTGGATTCCAAAATTAGGTTTTGGGGTGGTCTCTTGGAAAAGAGAGGCTCTTCTTTCCAGATACTGGGAGAATTTCCTGCTTGAAAGCATTTGGGGCCAGACGTTGGAAGCCTCCGTGTGGGCTGTGACTCCCAGGTCCACCATCGGGGAATATCTGGCTGTCGTGAGTGCTGAGTGTTATCTCTCTGCCTCCGAATCTACTCCCATGCAGTGCTGCCAAAAAAAATGCAGGACACCAGTTAGATCTGAGTGTCAGATAAATCACAAATAATTTCTTCAGTATATGTGTGTCCCATGCAATAGTGGGGACACACTTATGCTAAAGATGTTGGCGTAATACATTTGGAATTTAGTATAATAACATCAGAATTTTAGTATAATAATTTATCTTAACATATCATCCATAAATAATATTTGGGACATACTAAATATTTTAGTATAATAATTTGGAGTTTAGTATAACAATGTTAGAATAAATTTTTGCATAAGTATGTCCCATGTAATATTTGTGACATACACTAAATATTTTAGCATAATAAATTTGGAATTCAGTGTAATAACTTCAGAATTTTGGCATAATAACTTGAAAAGAATTTTATAGCATAATTATGTCTCATATAATATTTGGGACATGCTTATACTAAGAACGCATTTGTTGTTTATTTGAAATTCAATGCCAATTTCATCAGGTGTCCTGTATTTTTATTTGCAAGTCTGATAACCGGGGTCCCTCATGCAGAGGGGACTCTTGCACGTGCACCCTCCGAGAGGGCCGGGCCAAGCCCTCTGCTGGCTGTGGCACCTCCCGTCGGGAAGGGACGTTGTTTCAGGCCAGGGCAGATTAACCACCTGCTTTAAGGGCTTACTTTGTGCTGCGTGCTGGGTAGGGCCTGCTATACTTGGGGTGTCTTCCCAGGCTCACCCCGCTACAGACAGGGAGGCTGGGAGCAAGTTGCTGTATGCCAGGGCTCTGCAACCTTTTTCTGGAACGGGCCAGACAATAGGCATTTTAGGCTTGTGGTCGTAGAGGCTCAGTTGCGACTCCTCAGTTCTGCCACTGTAGCAGGAAAGCAACCACAGACAGTCTGTAAACAAACAGGCATAGCTATGCTCCACAAAAATTTAGTTACAAAAACAGGAGGAAGGCTGGACTGGGTCCTTCGGCTACGGTTTGAGCACCCCGTTCTAAGGGCCCAGGGGCAGGTGCATGCTTTTGGGGGGGAGTTGAAATCACAGCATAAACATAGTTTTGGGGATAGAAACCGCCTGTCAATTTTTAAGGTAACAGGTATGTCAGCTCAGACTTGGAAGTGCTCACGATAGGCAGGGCCCTGTCTGAAGAACCACGAAGTGCAGTGGTCAAACTAGCCTGAGTTGAAATCCCAACTCTTCCATTTTCTGGCTGTGTGACCCTGGACAAGCTACTTAGCCTCTCTGAGTCTCAGTTCCTTTATCTGTAAAACAGGCCAATGACAACAACAATACCCACACCAGAGGGCTATTGTTAGGAAGGTATGGCCTGCAGACACAGGGCGCTTCGAGGGGAGCCCGGCATGCCCCCTGCAGCGCTTCACACGTGCTGCTCGTTTCCCCCTCTTGGCCTGCCCTGTGGGCTGAGGATCCAGGGAGCAGCTGGAAGACTCCGGCCATCAGATTCTCCGGGCCCCTAAATCCTCGCATGGTGCTGCGGCAGTGGTCCTCAGGGTTGGGTGCGGTTGGGCAGGGGGCGGGGACAAGTTCCAGGGGAGC
Source organism: Indri indri (assembly GCA_004363605.1). Taxonomy (NCBI): domain Eukaryota; kingdom Metazoa; phylum Chordata; class Mammalia; order Primates; family Indriidae; genus Indri; species Indri indri. Next base: position 12,534 of record RJWJ010032110.1, read on the forward strand.
ACCGAGGACCCCAAAGCAAGGAGGTGAAGTGGCCCATACCTGCCCGCTCTGCCCCGGCACGCTCAGCTCCAGCCACACTGGCTCCTCAGCGTTCCTTGAACCAAGCCTGTCCCTCCTGCAGGTCACTGCTCTGGCAGGTGTTCTGCCCGGAAGGCTTCTGTCCAGAAACCACAGGCTCGCCCGCTCACTTCGTTCTTGCTTCATCTCAAACGTCGCCTGCCCCGACCACCCAAACCAAAGCAGTCTCCGCCGGCTCACAGTCTTCTCCGTGTACCTATCGCCACCCACGGTCATCCCATTTGCTGGGGGGGTTACGTGCTTGTCATCGGCTTTGCTGCCAGAATGCCAGTACCCGAGTGCAGGGACTTTGTCCGAGCAGCTGTGTCACCAGCCCCGGCACACTGCCTGGCAGGACCGGGCACTCGCTAAGTGTTTCTGTGAGGCACGTGGCCACTGGGGAGCAGGGGGCACTTTGCTGCACCTCCCTGAGCTTCAGAGTCCTCAGCCCATGCGGAAGTGAAATGTCCCGAGTGTGAAATGAGATGCTGGGACTTCCGGCTCCTGGTAACAACTGCAGGTGTGGACAAAGCGTAAGTAACAATTACCTGAAAGACAGGGAACACAAGAGGCAGGAACGAGAGAGGAATTGATGCTTGGAATAGCACAGGATGGCTTTCTCTGTTTGTGTAGTTTCCAGCCTTTGGGACGGGTCTCAGCCTGGGACCCACCTCTGGAACAGGCGGGCTAAGCTATGACACAAAAGCCACCGTTTCACTGTGCTGAAGAACCAGAGGTTGGAGTTTGAGACAATCTCATCCCCAAATCACAGCTGCAGGGGGGACTCTAAAGAGGAAAGAGGCAGAGAGGAGTCCTAAACTATTTTTATAAACTGTCCTGGTCTCTAGCTGACCCCTGAAACCAGCAAAATTCCAAGAAGCCCTGCAAGGTAAAAGAACCTAACAAGAATTTCAGCCATGGCCCACTGCGGGGGAGGCCGATTTTACAGTTTGAGTCTAGCCAAGTTAACTGTATGATTTAAAAAAAAAAAAGACAATATTCTTCGGAGGAACACAACAGAATCTGGAATCTCTACATACACAATTCATAATATTTAGGATACCGTAACAAATACAAGGCCTTCAAAGAAATAGGAAAATGTGACCCTGACTTAAGAAAAAAGCCAAGCTGACCCAGAGTTGAAATGACAAGGATTTTAATCCAGCTCAAGGGTTATAAATAAGAATATGCATGTAATAAACAAATAAGAAAACTCAGCAGGGAAATAAGAAACTATAAAAAAGAACTGAGCAGAAATTCTAGAAATAAAAAATGCAATAGCCGAAATTTAAAAATTCACTAGAGGGGTTTAACAACAAGGTTGGGGATGGCAGAAAAGTTGCCCATTTTGAAGACAGACAAGTAGAAATTATGCAATCTGAAAACAAAGAAAAAGGATTTGAAAAAATAGAACCGGAGCCTCTGCAACCTGTGGGACAACACTGAAAGGTCTGACACACACGTAATGCGAGTCCCAAAAGGAGAGGAGAGAGAAAATGGGACAGAAAGGAGGTTTAATAAATAATGGCTGAAATGTTGCAAATCTGATGAGAAAACCATACATTTACAGATTCAAGATGATTGGTGAACCCCAAGACGGATTAAAGCAAACAAAAAACCCCACAACAATTAGGCACACTATAATAAAAAATAAAGAGAAAATTTTGAAATTAGCCGGAGGAAAAACTGCCCACTACACACTACCTACTGCCAACCTGTCTTCAGAACCCATGGAAGCCAGAAGGCAGCGTAATGACATCTTTAAAGTACTGCGATAAAGGAAGAGACGTCCTTTTGGCTTTCATCAAGTTTCACAGACTTTCTAATGACTTGTGTCTCTCCTGTGAGAGATCCTTTAAGGGAAGGCCTTCCAGAAACTTTGTTGAATTAAATGCAAGGAGAATAATTATGTTAAAAATCATGATTATAAAAATTAACTGAGTCCTCAGTAAGTGCTGAGCACTTTCCATGTGTTATCTCAATTGACTCTTCCAAAAACTCCGTGAGGAAGGGCCTGGGATAATCCGCAGGCTCAGAGAGGCTCCGTGATGCACCCCCTGCCACACAGCTGGTAAGTGATGGACCTGGGATTTGAGCCCAGGCAGTCTGGTTTGAGAGTCTGCTGGCTTAACTTCCCCAGGAGCACTCTCTCAGCACTGTATTTTGCAGTTGGAGGGGGGACCAGTTTGGTCAGTGAAATTCCCACCCTGTCTTAAAAGTCCTCTCTCTCTCTTTCTCTACCACTCCCAGGAAGCCCAGACACCCCGAATGCACGCGTGCAGCAGCCCAGGACTAGTTATTTTGCAAAATCAGCAAACCAGGAGGCTGGGCAGCCTCTGAGTCAGCAGGTGGCTGCACAACCTGTAGGGCGGCTGCAGCTGAGGACCCTGAGCCAGAGGAGCCGGGCTGCTGGACGGCCCGCCCCACCCTGTCTGCAGCACCTGGGTGGAGTCCAGGGCAGCTGCTTTCCTGGTTGGTGCAGAGCCGGGAGACAAAGGCCAGGCAAACTCCAGTGTGGAAATGCCAAGGTGCTGGGAGACCTTGCGTGTTTGCAGAAAGAACTGGAGTTCAACAGTGGCCCGCATCCCTCTGAACGCTCCACCCTGAACCCATCAGCTCAGCAACATCCCCGCCTGCCCGGTGCAGAGTGTCCGCCCCTGCTTGGGTGGGAAGGGAAATTGGGCAATCCGACTGCTAGACATTGGCTCAGGGCTCAGAGACCAGAGTGGCTGCGCAGCCCGCCGGCCACAGGCCCTGGTGGGGCAAGGGGTTTTCCTGCTGGATGAGGCAGGGTTCACTGAGCAGCTGGAACAAACAGACCCCAGCGTGGGGTGGCTCCAACCCAATAGCAGTTTACGTCTTGCCCATGTGCCAGTTAAGGTAGATGTTCCTGACGGCAGGTGGCTGTGCCTGATGCAGTGACTCGGGGTCCCAGGCTCCTTCATGGGGCTGCGATTCCGCTGGGACGCTGCCTTCTGCCTCCAGCCAGGAGAAGAGGGGACGCTTGGAAGAGGCACACGGCGTCCTAAAGCCTCGGCCCACGCTGACGCTTCTCAGCTGTGCTCGTATGTCATTGGTGAAAATATTCCTTCCTTCCTCCCTCTTTCTCTCCTTCCTTCCTCCTTCCCTGTCTTCCTCCCTCCCTTCCTCTTTCCTCCTCCCTCCATTTCCTCCATAAACACTTATACCGAGTGCCACACACCGTGTGAGGTGTTAGGGTCCTCCAGGACTTTCAATCGTACTGATCAGTGGTGGCTGCCTGGAGCCTTGTGCTGCGTCCTGATGGCGCATCTGGGCGGAGCAGGAAGGAGCTCTTGGACTGGGGAGTCCCAGGTTAGTGATCACGGGGTTTCGGGGGCAGCCCGTGAGACCTGGACTCAAAGCCCAGCTCCGCTCCCCCAACCCGCATCTGCGTGACTTTGGCCAGGTTCTCGGCTTCCTTTGCACTTTGGTTTCCAACTGCGGCAAACCCTAGCTCAGCGCAGCCTACCGCTTACGGTTATTTCATAGCTACCTGGCATGTGCAGAAAGCCCTTGGCACGGTGGCCAACCTTCGTCAGGACAGCTGAGTCCTAAAAGATCGTGAAACAGAAGGAATGTGGCCAGAGCAGAGTCGGGCACGGCACGGGCGATGGTCTGGTGTCTCAGCAGCAAGACCGATTCTGGGAGAATCCCAGCCCAGCTCTGTGTCCCCGTGAGGACCCGTTCTGTCCTGATGCACCTGGCCAGGCCTCGTCCTTGCTTGAAGTGGTGCCTTTGTACCTCCCTCCAAACGCCTCACTTTTAAAAACCCTGCCCCCCCCCCCCCGGGGAGCATCGGTGCCGGCGGGGAGGAAGCCAAAGGACAGCTGCAGCCGGCCTGGGCAGGCCGTGGGGGGCGTGGGACTCTGCCCCACATCGAGGTGTCATGCAGAGTAACAGAACCCCATGTTACCCTCTGGACAGAGTGTGGCAGGCGAGGGTGGCAGCCACTGGGGATATTTTTTTTAATGGCTGTGGACACCAGTGCGGAGGGGCACTGTGATCACAGGGAACAGTGACCCTTCCTGAGGGCCTCAGGGCAGCAGGCGAGACAGGCTCAGCCGAGCTGGCAGCCTCAGAGGACACGGATGTCATCTCGATGTAGGCCGGAGCCTGCCTGCGGAGGAGGCTTGTGGAGGGGTCACCAAACACGGGCGATGGAAAGAAAGGCACCCTTGGGAAATGGGGCATCGCAAACCCACACCCGCGCTTGAGATGTGCTCTCATCTCCCCCATGTGCTTCCAGACGCATCTCTGTAACACCCCCGAGCTGTCGCTGTGTTTTTTTATTTTTTTCAAAAAACATGCAGGCACAGGTATCTGTTAATAGGTGCACACGATACCACCTCACATGCTGTTCGAAAGGGTACACAGGGAAGTGTGAGCCTTTCTCCGACCCCACAGCCCACGAACTTCTCTGCTTCCTTTCACAGAGACAGATTAAACCCCTGCTGCTGAGTTCTTTGGTACTCCCCACCCTTGGGATCACTCGTGTTTCTTACAGACGGGAGCATTTACATTCTATTTTTCTGAGCACACAGTGTTGCCGTGGTGTACATTCTACTCTGCATTTTGCTTTTGTACCCAATATATCTCAGCAATCTTTCTGAGTCAGTATGTAGAGAACGTGCTTGTTGTTTTCTGGAATGGTAGAGTATTGCATGGTGCGGACGTCCCACAATTTATCTGACCTAACTTAAGCATACTGATGGCCTTTTGGGTTGCTCCCATCCCATTGCTGTGAAAACAGCAAATCTCCTTGCACGTGTATCATTGTCGGAGGACATCTGAAGGGCAATTTCCAGGAAGTCCCAATGCTGGGTGTGGGGAAAAGGTGCTTACCAGGCACCCAGAGATCTGTAGATAGGGCAGACATTGCCAAATGATCAGCCAAAGATGCTGACCTAATTAATACTCCTGCCCAGCTACTGCCAGTGCCTCCGTGAAGGAGATTTATTTGGACAGCCAAGATCGTTCCATCTCTGGAGGACACAGCAGAGGGAAGTACCAGACGGGGCCATGGAGGCTGGATATCGCCATGGTAAACCCAGTTCTCAGATGGACCATCCCAGCTCTGCCACTTACTGTAGATACGACTTTGGGCAAGTTACCTAACCTTTGTGGGCCTCAGTTTCCTCATCTGTAAAATGGGGAAGTGACACCACCTGTTTCCTGGGGTGGAGGTGAGGATTGAGTGAGTTAGTCCAGGCAAGACGCTGAGGTCAGCGCCGGGCAAGTCAGGACTTGGGTGTCAGCTGTTTCTCATGATGGTGGTGGCCGTGGGGGTGGGGCTATGCTGTGATTAGGATCACGCGCTGAGAAAGCGCCAGGTGCTGGGCATTTCACATGTTGTCTTTTTTCATTTAAACCTGTTTCCCGACTTGTGTGAATAATAAATAACCAACGTGACTCGTTAGTATGGGGAGGTTTGTGAACTGACGGCCGACAGTCGCCCGGAAGACTGGAACCGTACGTCAGGTGGCAGAGCCGGGGTGCAGGGTCTACCTCCTCTTCCTCACCCCTGTAATGAGGAAAATAAGAGTCACCCCCTTTCCCTGCCGACCCTAAGTCCTTCTCCATGTTTTGTCTGCATGTCGATTCCCCCAGAGACCGACCCCCCTTTTTCTGGACCAAGTTAAGGACCCCTTCAATACACCTGACCACCCCTTTGCCTTCTCCAGGTTGAACGGAGAGTGACCTTGTCATGGAGGCCAAATATGACATATTCTCAATGCAGCTAATATCTCATCATTACCGTTCCTTAGTGCAGTGGACAGGCTGCTCAAACAAAATCATTTCTTCTTATGGTTGCATATGACAAATATGACACGTTCAGGAAAATATGTTTGCAGAGTTGACTGCAGTCGCAATTATCCCAGGTCCGTTGGCCTCTAGTGAGCTCTTACTAACTTGGACACTGCTTTTTTTTTTTTGAGACAGAGTCTCATTCTCTTGCCCGGGGCAAGTGCCCTGGTGTCAGCCTAGCTCACAGCACCCTCAAACTCCTGGGCTCAAGCGATCCTTCTGCCTCAGCCTCCAGAGTAGCTGGGACTACAGGCGTGCACCACCATGCCCGGCTAATTTTTTCTATATATTTTTAGTTGTCCAATTAATTTCTTTCTATTTTTAG
>RJWJ010032111.1:0-18735 GCA_004363605.1 Indri indri
AAAGAAATTAATTGGACAGCTAAAAATATATATAGAAAAAATTAGCCGGGCATGGTGGCGCATGCCTGTAGTCCCAGCTACTCGGGAGGCTGAGACAGTAGGATTGCTCGAGCCCAGGAGTTTGAGGTTGCTGTGAGCCAGGCTGACGCCACGGCACTCGCCCCAGGCAAGAGAGTGAGACTCTGTCTCAAAAAAAAAATTAAAAAATAAATAAATAAATAAAAAATAAAAAATAGAAAAGGAGGCAGAGGCTGGCAGCTCCGGCGCAACCATGGCGTATCATGGCCTCACAGCGCCTCTCATTGTGATGAGCGTGTTCTGGGGTTTCGTCGGCTTCCTTGTGCCTTGGTTCATCCCTAAGGTCCTAACCCGGGGTAAGTGCCAGAGGCCCCCTTGGGAGTGACGCGCGCCCGGAGGACCCGGCAGGCCTGGGCGGGGAAGGGGGCGACCCCAGCTCCGGTCAGAGAACCTTGCACTGGTGCACCTGCACCCCGCACTCCAGGGTCGGGCCCCTGGCCCGGGGAGCTCCGTGGCTTCCTTGTCGCAGCAGCTTCAGTGTTCCCGGCCCGAGGGTGAGGGGGGTGACCGTTGGCAGACCCGTTTTGGAAATGAATTTTAGGGAATTTTTTCTCATCCTAGTCCTGGGTAGAGAGGGTATAGTTAGAATTCAAGGGAAGTTGGGGTTCGTCCCTAATCGACTTTCGCCCCTTTACCCCTACCTTCCACCTACACGAGGCCACGTTTGCCTGAACTTTAAAGAAAAGGATCTAATAAATAAAACAGAAATTGCCCTCTCTGCCTCCTATGCTGTCGCAGTCGAGAACACAATAAGCTTGTTCAACAACGTTGAGCCCAGGCCTTGCATCTAGTGGGCGCCAGGAGGCAGTTGGGGCCTGATCTAAAGCGAGATTAATTGCCAAAGAGCAGGAGGTATTGTTTAGAAACCCCTGCGTCATACCTTTTGGAGGGCGCTCCCGCTCTTCTGTGAGTGTAACAAGTGCTTAGAGTGATTGACTAAAAAGATTTCTTTTTTCAGACTTCTTGATTGAATAGAGCTTTGTCTATTTTGGAAGTAAACTTTAATTGTAGTATAAAATAGAGCCTTATCTTCAAGGGAGCCTTGGAACACCTTTCTGATTCCCCTTTTGCTTTTTAGTCATTTTTTCCCTCCGCTCAAGATCGTGTCGAGTGAAACACACTGAAATTTGTCAGAAACACCATCTCTTACTTTATTCTTTGAAACTGATTGGTGGCTTCCTGGTGCCTGGCTTCACAGTACCTTGTATGCACAGTAGGAGCTCAATAAATATCTGTTGAGTGGATAAAAAAAAAGAAAAAATAGAAAAGGAGGTAATGCTTTCCAATTCATTATATGAGACCATCATTACCCTGATACCAAAACCAGAAAAGACATCGCAAGAAAACTACAGACCAATATCTCTTGCAAACATGAGCACAAAAATCCTCAACAAAATGCTAATAAACTAAATTCAGCAACATATGAAAAGAATTATACACCATGACCAAATGGGATTTATCCCAAGAATGCAAGATCGGTTTAATATCCGAAATTCGATCAATGTAATATACCACATCAACAGAATAAAAACAAAAATCCCATGACCATCTCAATAGAGGCATAAAAAGCATTTGACGAAATTCAATACCTTTCATGATGAAGACACTCAACAAAGTAGAAGTAAAAAGGAACCTGCTAGAACTGGTAAAGGGCATCTACAAACAAAGAAACCAACCAAACAAACAAAAAACAAAACAACAACCAAAAAAAAAAAAACCCCACAGCCAACTAGTGCCAATTAGTGAATGGCAAAAGACTGGATGTTTTTCCTCTAAGATCAAGAATAAAACAAGGTTGCCTACTTTCATCACTATTTTAAAAAAATAAAGGAAATATCTCTTCATCTTCCATAGAAGAAGCCAATGAATATTGGGTATAATGAAGGTCTTATCGTATTATCTTCCAGCTTACCATATTTCTATTAAGAAGCCCAATTATAATAATTTCCATTTTTCCGATGACTCTTGAAATTCAGCATCTTTTCATATATTTATTTTCCTTTTGAATATCTTTTTCTCTGTGTGTGAAGTGCCTACTCAAGATTTTTTCCCACTTTTCCCTTGGCTTGTTTGATTTTTTATTTATATGTAGGACTGCTTTACATATTAGGGATGTGAATCATTCGTCAAAGGTTTTTTTTCTTTTGGGCATTATTTAAAAATAAGTGTGGCATATGATCAACTAAAACATATGAACCTTGTATTTAAAAGTTGCTGTCATTCTTCAATATTGTGCGGGGACAATTAATTACTTCCAAGTTTAAGCATCCTCCTGGTTAATGGCAATTTAGGGAACTCAAGTCTGTCGCTGATCATAACCAATTTCAATCATATGCAAATTTAATCAGAATGCATATTATATCCTCCACCAAATCAGTTCAAATGTAGTAAGACTTGTGCAAATATAGAGCCTAGATCCCAGACCTAGAATTCTACTTTGGCTGCACAGTGTTTTTCTTATGGATTGCCCTTTGTAAACTCAGGCCTTCACCTAGTGAACACCACACTACACAGACCTTCACAATGCATTCTACTAACAGCTAAGTGGTACAAAATCACAGAACCTCTATATTAAGCTTGCCTTTTAGATTTTTAAAATTTCAGTTACTTTTATGAATTCAGGATATTTTTTGCATCTCCAGGACTTCTTGTAGATATAGTTATAGAATTACAACTGATTAATGATATTTTTCATATCCTGAGATACTATTTCAGTGGGTGTATATCTTTAAACACTATAGTGAATACTCTCCTTTTATCCTCTCACAGTTTTAGTCTCACATTCCTTGTTAATCCTTTTCTTTTTCCACATTAAATATTATTTTCCTTATTGGAAAAACAGAAGCAAAAGGAGTGTTAACTAATACTGCTTTCTTCCCGCTGCAGTGGATTTATCCCTTCCTTGTTCCTTTTCTGCTGTAAACTTATTTTAAAGAGCACAAACACAAACATAGTTAGTAGTAGAGACAGTCACAGGGAATCATGCCTATAAGCCAGGCCAGGCATTCTCCTGTTTGTTGATGTCACTGCAGTTAAGCTTCTCAAGGCAGAGACTATTGAAATTGTTATAAATTTCAATGACAAGAGGAATAAACAAGAGGAATGCCTGGAATTTAAATATGTCAATATTTGTTTAATTGATAAATGATTACTTCTTAGAAGAGTCCGAGATCTAAACAAGATCAACCCTAGCTCAATTGCCATTCCAGTGAAGGATATTGAATACCTTATCACAAACTGGGTCTCTGCTTCTCAATTCTCTGCACCTCCTTCTTCTCTTTTCCTTCCCCTGCATATTGCCTCTACTCTTTGCTTTTACTTATTACTCTTTTCATTTATTCCATAACATAGCTTTTTAATTTTGGACAGAGAAAATAAATTAAATTTTAGAACATTTGAATTGATTCCCTGTTTATCTTCTTATTAAGTAAATGAATTTAGGCATATTGTTTATTTTCTCTCTGTATTGACTTTCATATATGAAATACATATATATGTATGTATATGTATAATGGAGATAATAATAGCCACCCGATCATTGGTGAGGATTAAATGAAATGTATTTAAAGATGCTTGGCACATAGTAGGTAGCTTGTGAATATTAATATTCCTCCTTTCTTTTCTTCCTTCATGCTTCTTACTCTTTTTCCCACCCTCCTTCCTTTTCCTCTTTTTGTTTCTCACCTTCTCTCCTTCTACCGTTTCTACCTTCCATTCCTAAACTCCTGCAATACTGGCTGCATCCCTCACTCTGTCTTGACCAGGATGTGGGCAGAATGGAAGCCTTGGCTCTGAGATGGCTGAGACCTATAGGATCTGATGTTTCACTACTGGTCTTGATATCTTTCAGTGGTAGCCTGCAAGTTACCTTATGCCTATCCCTGCAGGGGAGGTAGGGATCCAGTGGGTAGGCAAAGCCCTATCAGCCTCTACTCTTTGCTCTTAACCTGATTGCTACATGGATATGAGATGCTTTCTTGGCAGATGTGATATGCTTGCTATGTTGCTTTCTGAGTCTGGGCTAGGTACTCAAAAGTTTATCAGAACTACTGAAACACAGAGATCTGGGAAGGTAGAGTCATTAGGCTACTGCATCAAAACCATGAGGTGGGGCCTATAAAGAAAGGGCTTCCTTACTACTGAAGATCCAGTTATTATAAGGTGAACAAAGGTTAGCAGTTGTAGACAGTAAGGAATTAGTAACAACGTGTGACAGGCAATAGGCTACTATAGACAGAGCCCTAAAGTAGGAATGTGGAAATTGAATTCCCTCTATAATTGTCAACTGCATGACCTCGGTATATCATTTTACTGCCTTAAGCTATAAATTCATAATTTAAATAATAAATACCATTTAGTGAATGCATGCTAAATGCCATGCCTCATCCTAAATATGCATGTGTATTAATCACATATTATATTTTCTGTTTCAGGTGGCTCACACCTGTAATCCTAGCACTCTGGGTGGCCGAGGGGGAGGATTACTTGACATCTTGCGGCCTTGCCTAGCTTGTAGAGAATGCATGCACCCCTCCACCAGGGCTAGCCAATTCCTTCAGAGAGTAAACAACTCCCCTGTGACTGCACCTTTCTTATGCAAATCAAGTTATCCAGAGCCCAAGTCCCAACCACTTCTTTATCAAGCTCTTACACTCCCGACCACAATTCCCCTGTCCTAATCACCTAGAGCAAGGTACCAACTGTAAGGCTGGTGGCCGGCACCCCTCCCCTCTCTAAAGAAAAAGAAGCCCGTAAGTCCCGCCCTAAAGGCTGTAACAAAGAACTCTCCACTTTGCCCGCCAAAAGTTCGCCGAAGAGAAACCCCTATCCCCCAACTCCAAAACCTTTATAAGCCCACTCAACACTTCCGGGTGCGCGACTTCTCTTGCCCCCTCTCTCGGGACCAGTGAACCTCGTCCGGGAGCGCTCTCTTTCCCCTTCCCCCCAGTAAAGCCTCGTTGCTTGCCCTTTACCCTCTGCTCGTCTTTCTTTCTCTGCCGCCGCCCATCCAAAAACCTTACACCAACCAAGGAGAGATAGCCCCTATGCCCCAGAGCATGCTGAAATTATTCAAACTAGCCAATTCTTAGCCTATGTACCCTGCTTCACCTGTTCCTTCCCACGAAAACTGCAATACAGACTCTTGTTCATATTTTCCCTTCACTCCCTCTGCCTCCTGACCACCCTGGCGCTTCCCTAATGTGTCCTTGCATGCTGTCTTGTGCTTCTTGTTTCTCAGGATCTATGAGTATAAAAACTTCTTTCATGACAGCCATTTCCACGTATGTGTTTTATCATATCTGATTAAAACAAATCCCAGTACATTTTAAAACAATGTGTTAACTCATTTAGTCCCGTGAGGTAGTATTATTACCTGGTAGTGTGGGAATGAAGTCAGTAATCTCCACAGCCATGGTACAGAAAGACTTTCACATAGTTGCCCTAAAGAGCTTTGATTATTTTGAGTCACAATTCAGTGTCCTTGCTTTGAACTATTAAATTCAGATTAGAAAGCTTTCAGAAGACTTCAAAAGTCTAGAGAAACAAATGGATTTCTAGCTTCAAAAAAGTTCACAAAGCCTTATAATCCTCCAGCCCTGTATAATCCACATGGAGTTCAGTTTCAGGAAGGACCTGGAAGATAAAGGATGGATGGAAGGGAACGGGTTGGAAAGGCACTCAGAACATGGGAAGGAGAATTTCAGCAGAGTGGAGCTGCTTTTGGTTTATATCAGGTGGATTATATCATGTTTGTCAGAACCGCTGAAGGAAACTTGTCAGTGATTAATTAAAAATTTAAAAGAAAACTGTTTAATAGATAAAGTTTATTTGCTTGTCACATTCTTGGGCTTATATGAAGTAAAAAGTAAGATAACTCATTGTGTGTAAAAATAGTGAAGAGTTTATCCTTTAATTCCTTTATTTTCTCATTGTATGTAACATATGCTATATGGTTTATCTCGTCACTTAAATATAATATAATGTATTAGATTTTATAATCTATTAGATTATTATATATCTGTCATAATCTAATACCTTATCTTTGTATATAATCATACCATCTGAGAACAATGACAGTTTTGTTTTTTCCTTCCCAATCATATTTTTTATTTCTTTTTTAAATATGACTGCAAAACGCAATGAATGAGGCACACAAAGTTTGTAAGTGATGGGAGCTGGGATCCTTGATTTATTACTAATCTCAAACAGAGTGCTTTCAATATTTTGCATATAAACGAATATTAAATATTTTGCATTTAAGATCGACATTTACTACAATTTTTCAAAGAGGTCATTTACCAGGTTAAAGAAATTATCTTATATTGCTAGGTGGCTTAGAGTTTTGATCATGACTGAATGCTAAATTTTCACAAATATTTTTCTATCTCTATTGAGGTGATCATGTAATTTTTTTCAGCCCAAATGTGCCAAATTAGTTTCTCATAGTAAACTAATCTTGCATTCTTGGTATAAACGCAAGACCAAAATGACTTATAATTCATTTTAAACGTGACTGTGACTTATAATTCATTTTAAACATCCTTAACTTCCAGGATAATTTGCATCTGTGTTCAAGAGTGAGATTGACCTATGATCTTCCTTTCTCATAATGTCTCTATTAGTTCATGTATAAAGGGGATAGCAGCTTCAGTTTGGCAGTTCTTTTTAAAAAATTAAATATAGACCTACAAGCTACCTAGCCATTTGACTCCTAGGTATGTACCCAAGAGAAATGAAAGCATATATCTATACAAAGTATTATACACAAATGTTCATAGCAGCTTTGTTTATAATAGCGAAAACCAAACATTTGGAAATAATCCACATGTTCATCAATAGACGAATGGATAAACAAACTCTAATATATCTGTACAACCTGATACTGTCCAGCATGAAAAAGAAATGAGTTTGTGATACAACCGATAACATCAATGAACCTCAAAATAATGATAATGAGTGAAAGAATTTAAAAAAAAAAGTTCATACTGTATGATTCCATTCACATAAAATTCTAAAAACTATACTATAAACAATGTTTCATAAAACTACAAACATATAGCAACAGAAAGCAGATCAGTGGTTGTGGGAGGACAGAAATTACAAAAGGGCAGGAGGAAACTTTGGGGTGTAATGTCTATGTTCATTATCTTTATTGTTGTGATGGTTTCATGATTATATATATATGTCAAATGTACATACGTTTAAAGGATGTGAAGTTTATTGTACAACAATTATGCCTCAATAAAACTGTTTAAAGGATACATTATCTGGAAAAATATTATTATGGCATTTTGCGAGAGTAGTAGTGGGTCTTCCTTTTTTCCCCCCTACACTGTGGAAGAGTTTGTGTCTCATTAGACTGTTTCCTCTTTGAATCGTTGAATGTTTTGAAGAAGTCCCGCATAAGCAATGGGACATGGGATTTTCTCAGTAGGAAGATGTTTGACAACTAATTCCATTTATTTCATTATTTAAGACCATTCGTAATTGCTATTAATTCTTGAATCTAATTTGATACGTCATATGGTTCTATTAATAATAATTTGTCTATTTCATCTAAATATTCAAATGTATTTGGCCAGATTCTTTCCGCTTTTGGAGAAGCTGCTTCCTCTTGGTCCTGATCTTTGCCTCGTTCGCCTTTCTCCTGTTTTCAAGTCTGGGTTTAGAACTTTGTTCCTCAGATATTGCGGATAGTCAGACTAATTCTCCCCGCGACCTGCGGGAGAACGCGGGAGCGGGTCTGGCAGTGGCGGGGAGAAAGACCCCTTCCCGTCGCAGGCGGCACCTACCTGACTCTGGAGCGGAGTTTACAAGGTGTGTTTCCCCAGCTCCTCTAAACTGCAGGTTTTCCTTTCGAAAGGGGGAGATGTTTAAACTGACTTCAAGACAAAGCTCTCAAGATACAGACACTTTTTTGTGTGTCTGAGAATCAAATATTTAACCGATCGCTTTCTGTGCAATGGAAGAGCGAGGGTCGCCGCCTGCTGGACCAGGTGAATGGAGCTCCTTAAGGCGCGCCCTGCCGCTCCTGCCACACTCACTGAGCCCACCCAGCCTCTAGAAGAGGGTAAGCAAGAGCCAGGGCTCCGGTTCTCCCATCCCCCACACCTTCATACCCCCACGCTCCACACACCTCTGTGCTTGCCTCGCCAAGGGCTTCTTCCGAAGTACAGTCGGATCATAGGAGAGATCTACTGCGACGCATCATCCTGCTTCTTATGGGAAAGTACTGCAGAGAATTCAGGTTCTCTTTCTGAAAATGATCCAATGCTATCATTCTGGGGTCCCCGCGATGTGCAGTGGTATTTGGTAAATGAGAATTGGGGAGTGAAAAAGCGAAACGCAACCACGAAGGGATTCGAACCCTCAATCTTCTGATCCGAAGTCAGACGCCTTATCCATTAGGCCACGTGGTCCTACGTGTAGATCATTGTGAAAAAATATAATAAGTATTGAGACTCTGGGCCATTTATCCGGATTATTTAAAATGACCTGATCTTGCCTATTAAGGAATTTCTCCAATGTCACATAGTAACAAGGTAACGCAAAATGGGTATTCCGGTTTTCTCTAAACTCCTGCCCTTAACTTGACACTAAAATGTACACAAAATTTTAAACATGCGCCTCGGTGCCTCTCTCAGCCGCTAACCTTAAGCTCTAAAGTAACACAAAAAGAAAGTTATTGAACGTATCTCTGTAATTACGGCTACACATGCTCAGGCCAGAATGAGACGCTCTGGAAGTAAATGAAAGTCACCATGAGGTGAACAAGAAAGACCCCCTATGCGACCCTCTCAGCTCGGCGTCCGATTCTGCCGCAACAGTTTTTAGGGATTAAATCAAGGCGTCTTCCTCGGCCTGTCCCCGCTAGGAAACCAAGAAAAATAGACCCCTCTAAATACGCTCCAATGAGACGTTTGTAAAAACCCCAAGAATGTATCACTTAGAGAGTACTTATTAATAGAAACTGTCTGTTATCTTGTGCAACCACCCGATTGTGGTGTTGAGTTGTCGGCTGACCTAGGACCATCCTTTGAGAACGATGGGCCCATAGCGTACAGCATATTTGTGACCCTCTCCACCCCATTCTTTGGTCTCTACCCATTTCCACATAGATGTTTGAATTCTGGTTAACATCTGAATAGAAAGGTGGCAGAAAAGATAGGGATTTCTGAAAAGGGCGCACTCAATTCAATAAATATTATTTAAATTTCTGTTGAGATGTTAGTGAATGGTGTTGCTACAAAAATGATGGAGTGGAAGGAAGTACAACGAGGTTGCTCTTACTGAGAATGTACCTTCATATGAATAAGAAAAAGTTGTATTCCTTATTCTCGGTATTAGAATATTAGGAAATACTTGTTTCCTGCTCTCTCCTTTCCTTTGCATATAGGGAGGCAAGCTACATAAACAGAAGTGCTCACAAGAATGAGGACAGCCTGATTATTTTGGAAGAGCAACAGCCGTTTTGTAAGACATAAAAGAAGGATTAATTCCCCCAGCAACTGTATGCAGAGAACTTGGTCTTTAAAGTGATCCCTGGTGGATTCCAAGTGTCCCTGCTTTCCTCCTCTTTTGATACAATGTCCTTCTTCTCCATCTAGGTAAACCTGTCCACTTGCTATTTTGACTATATTCCTACTTGCCTCCTTGAAGTCTATCTCCATCAATAATCCCCACCTTTGTCTCTAACCTCTTCCTCTGTCATTCTCTCTTCCCTTCCTTTTTGAGCTACATTTTTACATATTATGTTGAAAATACCTTCTTGTCAGCTTCCTCCAAAAGGCTTAGAGTTTCCTGAATAGAAGACTACATCTTAGTCATCTTTTTATTCTGATTTCCTGGTAGTGTCATACAGTAAGCACTCAATAAACATTTATTAAGGAAATGAATGAAGGTAAAATCTGTCCACACTAGCTGTTGCCTCTTTCTCACTTTTTAATAACTCAACTCCTTGTAATGTTTTCATTTCTACCATTCCACTGAAACCACTCTGAATTGAACAGAGTAATCAATGACCTCTATTTTTACCAAATTAATGGACTACATTAATTTAGGACTTTTGGGGGCAAATGGCAGAATTCCTAATTGAACTAACTTAAGCAAAGAAGAGAATTTACTAGATCTCATTAATAGAAAATTCAAGGAGAATTTGAACAATTGAATTTTGGAAAGGACAAGATTATAGTTGATTCTTGGTGACAACTGAAACTTGGAACTCTAGCACTGTCAAGGACTGTTATTATATCAGCTTCCTTCTGCCAGTAGGCTTTATTCTTTCTATTCTGTACTCTTAACAGAATAGCTGTCTTAACACGAAAGAGAAACTTTCAAATTTTATATATTGGCTTAAAGCAACAGACAGGATGTGTCCTGTTCCTTTCTTTGCTCCCATGCCCAAAAATCCTTGAAAGGGCAGTCACAAGCCTGGCTTATATCAGCTGTACAACATTAAATCAATGCTGGTCAGATCAGTGGATTTGTGTAAGATCAAGGTATTTGCCACAGTATCCAAGTGGATATGGGTGGGGTAGGTAGGAGAGAAAAAGGGTTTCCAGGAAAAGAGCAGAAGAATTGCTGCACAGACTGTCCATATGTCCACTTTAAACACTCATTTTACCAAGACTTCATCATACCAAGGATTTTTTATGGTTGACACTCTCATGCATATCTTTCATCCCTCGGCTACCATTAAATTATTATTTCCCAGTTCTCTTCCTACTTCTTACCATTTTCTTCTCCATATCTTTTGTTGAGTCCTTTTTTTCTGTCTGACGCTTATATGTGGTGTTACCAACTGTTTGGTCAGGAATATTTCTCTTACCACTTCATACATTCTCCCTTAGATTATTTTATTCAGTTTCATGCTATCCAAAAAATTTCATCCTAGCTCCAAACTTATGGTGTAGCCTTCTGTTGGAGACCTGAATTTCCCAACTAACACCTCAAACTCAAGTAAAAAAAAAAAAAATGGTTATCTTCTTTTGCCTCTATTTCTCCCTGTGCCCTGATATCAAATCAGTGAAACAGCAACTCTAACTGCCCTGAGGTAAATATAGGTCATAATGAGGATTAGGGAAAATTTTTATGCTGGTATCATGGAAGTATCCTTGTAAAAAAAATCAGATATTTTGAAGTTTTTAAAAGAAACCACTGATACGTACAATTACAGAGTTTCCTTGTGAAATCAGTTAAGATTTCATCTCTGTGACAATTGCTTCTCCTTCAACACAAAGAAAACTTCATTCTCCTTTAAAAAAAGTAAGATCTGTATTTCTGTCAAGGGTTTGGACAATATACTTTTACTAACTCACAAGATGATTTTGAGTTTTATTTTTTATATCAGTAAAGTTAATTATAACAAGATCAGTAAGTGGGTTAATTAACAAGGATTATCATGGAAATTCATGGAAAAAAACATAATTTATAACTTTAAGGAAAAATTTCAATTTTCTTTAACATGTATCCTTAACAAATATAGTCTCCTATGACAAATGTTTTATTAAAAATCCTAAAGGCAATGGTTATTAAAACCTTTACATTTTATAGGACAGCATCTTGCTCATCTCAGCAAATAAACTAGCCAGAAATTCAATTTCAAGTAGACTGCACGTATATATAAAACTTAAATATTACTTTAATCCCACCTGGTAAATGCACTATACTTTTGTGGCAATTAGGACATAAACATTTTCTAATCTTTTCCTCTTTCTTTATAACAAAAAGTAATGACTTTGTTTTTTCAAAAGCACTTGAGTCTACCATCACCTTTTCAAGATTTTAAATTAAACTCATTGTAATTACAGTTTTTTAAAATAAACTGTATTTTAACAAAATCGAATTAGAGTATTTTGGCCTTATAAATGTATTTTCATAGATCCATTCTATTTGTTGACTCTTTGTACTTATTTTTCTGGAAGGGTGTATCTATTTTTTCCTGTGTCGGATGTTATTTTTCATGGTTTGTCTTTCTCTTTCTGTCCTTGCTATGTCTGCCTGTGGGTAAAGTATACTTCCTCACTTCACTGACATTGGTCTTAATAGTAATATAAATTGATTTGACCAATGGAATGTAGGGGGAAGGGAGAGTGTGTGAGGCTTTAAAAGTCATGACCAAGTTTTTCATCCCACCTGCCTCCTGCATTACACACAGAATGAGAAGAACATACCAGGTAGATGCTGGTCTGGAATGAGGAGACATATAACGACATATAGATAACACAATGAAAGTCTGGACAATCCCAGCTGAGCCAAGCTAAGCCTAACCAAACAAGGGACTTGTGAGAAATAAATGTTTGTTACAAAAGCCAGTGAGATCCTTGGCTCATGTTTTGTTTTTTTTTTTCTTTAGGCTATTCACATTTTTCTTATTCATTTGAAAGATCACTGCTGAATTTACATTATATAAATATAATATATCAATTATGTTTATTATGTATTAAAAAATTTCCCCCAAACCAATTTTATTCTTATATTCAATAATAGTTTTTTTGACATAGAATTATAAAATTTCAATGGGGTTAATTTGCTTCTTAATGTTAACTTTCCTAGGAGTTAAACTTTGATGTTTTTTCCCACTTTATTTATGCAACTATGCATCTAAATTTATCCTAACATTTAAAAAATATATTTTAAAAATAATATGTCCAAGATTTATTTTGGAGAAAGTGAGATGAAGACCTTCATTTGTTCCAAACAGCTAGCCTCCTGTCCTATAGGAATTTTTTACTTAGTTTTTTGAAATATCATCTTTATGATATAATCTTCCCTTGACTTATGAAGGCAATTTGCACAGGAAAAATATAAGGCAAATTATCATAAGTGGCATAAGTGGAATTGATGTTACCATTTGTTACGATAGAAAAAATATGAATATACTCCTGAGCCCCCAGATTGACACCTATTTATTCATTTATTCACCCAATATTTCTTGAGCATGATTGTATGCCAGACACTTTTCTAGGCCATTGAGGATACAATAAACAAAATAGATTAAAAACTCAACCTCTCATGGATATTATATTCTGGTGGGAAAACAGAAAAATTTGCAAGATATATTGATGGAGAAAAAATAAAGCAGAAAAGAAGAAAAAGAAACCAGGGAAGGAAGAGATGGCTAGTATAAGGCATTCTAAGCTATTGTAAGTTCTTTGGTTTTACTTGGAATGAGATGGGAAGCCACCACACGGTTTTTAGCAGAGGGGTATTTAGCAGAGACATATTTTAATTTATATTTTAAGAGGGTATCTCTGGCTGCTGGGTTATGACTAGACTGAAGGGGAGTGTCTGAGTCTGTTCCAGCTGCTATAACAAAATACCATTGACCATGTAGCTTATAAACAACAGAAACTTATTTCCCATAATGCTGAAGATGAGGAAGTCCAAGATCAAGGCACTGACAGATTCGGTCTCCGGTAAGGGCCTGCCCCTGGTTCATAGATGGCACCTTCTCACGGCACCCTCACATGGTGGAAGGGAGATAAGGCAGCTTTCTGGGGCTAATCCCATTCATACGGCTGTGCCCTCATTCCCTAATCATCCCCCAAAGACCCCAGCTCTGAACCATCACCTTAGGGGTTGGGTTTCAACATATAATTTTGGAGGAGACACAAACATTCAGGCCATATCAGGGAGCAAGGGCAAATGTAGTGTGATAATTTAGGAGCTTGTAATGGAACAGAAATCTTAAAAAGAAAAGATGAGTGTCGACTCAGTGCTTTTGATAAATATAACATCATTATTCTTTGATGTGAAGAAAAGAGAGAAAATTGGAATATATATTAATGTACCAGTTACTATACATAAGTACAAAATGCACTTATCAGATGAGATTAGTCATGTATATGTTAAATATATGTACAATCTACATCTTATCATCATGAATTTGAGTTTTTGGTTAGTTTATTTCCTGAGATGAGCAAGAAACTCTCCTATCAAATTCAAAGATTTTAATAGTGATTACCACTAGAACTTGTCATAGGAAATTGTATTCGTCGGATACATGTTAAAGAAAATTGGGTTTGCTTCTTTTAGTTTAAATTATGTGGGGGTTTTTTGGTTGGTTTTTTTTTGTGTGTGTGTGTGGAAGGCAGAGGTGTTTATTCCTCCCTGCCTCCCCCGTGGGAAGCCTTCAATCAGAGGCCCATGGGCCCACCACCATTGGGTGCTCAGTTCCTGCCAACATCTGCCAGCAAGTCCTCGAGGTAGTCTTGGGGTAGCCTGTAGTAGACTCAGGTCCTGTCCATGGCCCTGGCTGCCAGCAATGGTGCCTTCACAGAGGTATAGCTGCCCCCCAGCAGGGCTGTACTCCACTGTGACCGTGGCCTGGGTAGCAGCCTGGCCATGGTTCCAGCTGTGCTCTCATCCAGCGGCCTGGCCTCCAGCTGGAAGGACACAGGTTGCCAGAGCCCCTGGCACAGCTCCAGCATATCTGTAAGCAGTAAATTATGTTGTTTTAAAAAATTCTCATCACCCTATTCTGCATAGCTTACTGGTTGTTTAGTGTTTTAAGTTTCTTCTTGGTATTTTAGTCCAATAATTATACATTATTACTAATATCGTTTTAAGTAAATATTTGTTTACATTCTCCACGTTTATTGCTTTCTTTGCCTATCATTCCTCCTTAAGTTCAGTTTCTCCTTCATGGTTTAATTTCATACTTTCTTAATTATGTCCCTTAATGAATCTTTTAGAGAAAGTTTGTTGATAGTCAAGTCTCTTATGAGATTTCTGAAAATATTTTTTTTCCACTGTCATCCTTGAACACCGCAGTGATTAGTGGGTGATCACCTATATTAGGCAGATAGTTATTTTTTCTTAGTGCTTTGAAAATATTTTCCCACTTCTGGCTTTTATTGTGGCTGTTGAAAAACCTGCTATAAGTCACTTTTTATTTGCTATTTCTTTTATCTCTCTAGTTGCTTTAATATATTTTTTCCCACTATGACAGGTGTGTATATAAATTTAGTTTTATTTCTCTTGCTTTGGAATGGTTTTACTGGTTGAATTTGAGGTCTTCAGACTTTTGTCAATTCTCAAATATTCTTGTACTTTAGCTTGATGATTACTGTTCTCTCCCTGTTTTCTCCTTACAAATTGATATGGGAACTCCTCAGTCTCTCTTTCATAACTTCCATCTTTCATAATTTTCTTTTTATCTTTCTATTCTGCTTTCAGAATAATTTTTGTCAGATTTATATTGTATTTAACTAATTCTTTTATATTTTAAACTTTGAAAACATGTAAAAGAATACTTATACCATATGTACAAGACTATTTTTTAAAAAAATAAGCTGAACACCCTTGTATGCAGCACCCATGTTACGAAATAGAATACCTTAGTGGCTCTGCAAAAATTACAATCCTGCCCTCCTTCTCTCACCCAACAAAAGTAATCCCTGTCCAGAATTCTGTATTTATATTTTGTGGGCTTTCTCTTTCTATATATTTTTACTATATAGTATCTCTAATTCATGCTTAGTTTTTCACACTTTAAAAACTTTTATATTTTTATATAAACGCAAGAATATTTATGTATTCTTCTGCAACTTAGCTTTCTCTTTATTGTTAAATTTAACCCATGTTGATGTGTGTAACTGTGGGTCACTCATTTTTAAAGTTAACTTTATTAAGGTATAATTTATATACAATAAATGTACCCATTTTAACTGTATAGTTTGATGATTTTTGACATATATATTTGTGAATATATATGTATATATACACCCACTACCACAATCAAGATATAGAACATTTCATCACCCCCTAAAATTATCTTGGTGATCACTCATTTTTACTACTGTATACTAGTTGTTGAATAAATATGGTACAAATTATTCACTCACTCTTATGAATAGACATTTGAGTTGTTTCCAGTTTGGGTTTTTATAAGCATTGATGTCATTCAAAGACATGGCTCCTCAAGATCATTGGCATGTAAATAAGAGTGGGTGTGTAAGACTGCAGGGCATGCACATCTTCAACTTTACTGGATAATGTCATATTGTTTCCCAAAATGGTTGTACCAACATGTACATAAAATTCACAGTGTGGGAGCTCTAGTTGATCCACATTCTTGCCAAAACTTGAAACTTTAATTTGGGCCAGTCTGGTGGATGTAAAACCGTACTTCATTATAATTTAAAAATGTATGTCTATGATTTCAAATGATTTTGAAATATCTTTTTATATGTCTGTTGGTCACTCAGGTTTTTTCTTCTTTGAAGCACCTATTTTGTTAATTTTTCCATTTAGTTGCTTATCTTTTTCTGATTGATTTAAAGTAATTCTTTATATTCTGGATAATAATCCTTTGTCAAGTATGTGTTGCAGATATATACTCCAGTTTTGCTTAGTGTTTTCATATTTTTTGGTGTCTTATGCTAAACAGAAGTTAATTTAAATTAGCTAGATTTATTTCTTTTTTATGGTTTGTATCTTTGCATTGTAAGATATCATTTCCTTCTTCAGGTTAAAAAATGTATTCTCCCGTTTTTTCTTTAAAAAGTTTTATAACTGTGCTTTTCACATTTAAGTCTTTAAAATATTTAGAATGCAGGAATCCAATTTCATTTTCTTCCAAATGAGATACTCAATTTTTTCTTTTCCTCCTGAGCAGCAAATTTCTGTTATATACCAAGCTTCCATATATCCACAGGATTGTTCCTGGGGTCCCTATTCTGACCCAATGGTTTATTTGTCTATTGCTGTCTTAACACCACTGAGTCTTAAACACTATAGCTTTATAATAAATTCTGATGTCCAGTACAAGTGTTCTCACCTGTTTTTTCCTTTTTCTTTTTTTTGAGACAGGATCTTGCTCTGTCACTCAGAATGGAGTAAAGTACCAGGAATATAGCTCATTGCAGCCTCCAGCTCCTGGGCTCAAGGGATCCTCCTGCCTCTAGTAGCTGGTACTATAGGCACACACCACCACGCCTGGCTAATTTTTTCATTTTTTGTAGACTGGGTCTTGCTTTGTTGCCCAGGCTGGTTTTGAGCTCTTGGCCTCAAGGGATCCTCCCAACTCAACCTCTCAAAGTGCTGGGATTACAGGTGTGAGCCAATGTGCCCAGTCCTGTTTTTCTTTTTAAATGTCGCTTAGTAAATATTAACCCTTTGCTTTTATTTTAGACACAGATATAACATTGTATGAAACTTCTATTAGTATTTCCAATAAAATTGCAAACTGGCACCTTTATAATATGAAGCCTTTCAAAACTGTACATTCTATTTAATCCCTACTACCGTTTCCCTAGTTCACACCATTACCATTAATCTATTTCATTACAAAATTCTTCTTGGGGTCCTTACTTCCAGCACTCCAATCTATTTTTCACATTCTAGCCAGAAAAATTTTGCTAAAATGTAACTCAAGTCAACTTCTACTTATCAGCCCTTTAGTGACTTCCCAGTGCCTCCAGGATTAAGGCTAAACTGCTCACCTTGGTTCATCTTTAGGAACTAGCTTCTGTTCACCTGTGATCCTCACTTCTAGCCATCTTTTTCCATCATGTATCACCCTGCATTCCTCTGTGGTCCTGTTGCTCTGGTTTCACTTTTGGTTCCTCAAGTTAACTGGGAGATGGTTTTTTAAATAGGTAAATGGCAATTTGAAAAATTTGAACTCCCAGGATTTCAAACAGAAATTAATTTGCAAATTTATTTTATTTTATTTATTTATTTTAAGAGACAAGGTCTCACTCTGTCTCCCAGGCTGGAGTGCAGTAGCACAATCATAGCTCATTGCAGCTTCCAATTCCTGGGCTCAAGAAATCCTCTGGCCTCAGTCTATCGAGTAGCGAGGACTACAGCATGTGCCACCACTTCTGCCTAATTTTTTGGAACATTTTTTGTAGAGACTGGGTGTCACTATGTTATCCAGGATGGTCTTGAGCTCCTAGCCTCAAGCAATCTTCCTGTCTCAACCTCCCAAAGTGCTGGAATTACAAGCATGAGCCTCCACACCCAGTCTAAATTGCATTTAAATCCTTAAAATAATAAAAAAAAAAAACCCAAAATATTCTTTCAACATAATTGCAAACTCTTAAAAGTCATAAAATCCATTACAGCCTCATGCTCTTTCCCTTTTTATGTTTTTAATGAGCTCAGGGTTTGATTGATTAAAACAACTATAACTCTATCAATCATAATAACAAATTGATTGTAAACTCAATTTAACACACACATATCAGAATACAAAGCACATAGTATGTTCTTTGAACCGGTAAATAAATGTCTTATTTCCTGATCTTGATAATTTCTAATTGTATAATGTTTGAACTTTCACAATCTTTCTACCTTGGTGAACACTGGAAAAGAAATTCAGGAAGTTATTATTTAGGAGAGATTCACTGCAGAAAATACACAACCACATCAAAGAAGAAGACTCTAACAGGGATCCTCTTTAGCACCTGACTCAAGATTCTTTTCAGTGTTTGAAATATCTAAGAAGCGGCCGGGCGCGGTGGCTCACGCCTGTAATCCTAGCACTCTGGGAGGCCGAGGCGGGCGGATCGTTCTGAGCTCAGGAGTTCGAGACCAGCCTGAGCAAGAGCGAGACCCCGTCTCTACCAAAAATAGAAAGAAATTAATCGGACAGGTAAAAATATATATAGAAAAAAAATTAGCCGGGCATGGTGGCGCATGCCTGTA
>RJWJ010032112.1:0-18766 GCA_004363605.1 Indri indri
ATGTCTAAATTTCTTCAATCTCTCAAAATGGCTATCACTTTAGCTTACTAAGAGGCTCCACACTTCCCTTGCTATTCATGCACCTAACCCCAACCGTAATCCATTATCCACATAGATGACAGAGTATTTTTAATAAGAAACAGATTCAATCAAGTGCCATTCCTACTTGACTATCGCAACAATTTCCTTTTTATTGTTCATTAAATTAATTGGAAATCCTTAACATGGCCTCCAAGACTTATTGTTCATAATCCTGCCAACTTCTCTAATTTCTCACAACACCCTCCTCACTCGGCATACCTCAGAGACATTGGCCTTTCTCTTGTTCCTAAAATTAGCCTCCTTCCTTCCAGTCTCAGCCTCCTGACATTAGCAAATGGAAGAGCCAAGAAAGTCCCTTCTGTCTAACTCTTGCCCTAACTTTTACATCTCAAACATTCTTTCCTTAAAGAGGATTTCATTGACTCCTAAACCCGGGTCTCTTTTGCAATCTAGTAATTTGCCTTTTGATCAGTTTTCCCTTTTCGAGCATTACAGAGAAAAAGTTTTTCTCTCTGCTTAGTTCCCCTTTGGATAGAGTGGACATAAAATTTATTGTCCAAACTAGAGACTTTTGAGACTTAAAGAAGGTAGACAGGATGCTTGTACACTAATGTGATCCAGGACTGGGATGAGCGAACCAGGGCATATGGTCAATCACCCTGGGAAGGAAAAGTTACTGTTAAAGCTTAAGGCCATTTAACTTTAACTAAGGGAACAGCATGCAAGCAGCTGATGGACCTTTAAAAGCAGATGGTTACTCACATACAAAGTTACAGTATTAAATATCTTTCATGTTCTTTCCCTGTACTAAACAACCATACTAAGAAATTTTTCTAAACATCTCAATATAAGATGAAACAGTATGCAATGAACTTATAAGGATGGAAAGAGCTGAACCACTGCCCAAATTAAGGCTGCCAGTTGAATGATATCTGGGCTCCTTTCTGGGTAAGCCAGGGTTATTTTTCCCAACCTCTGCCAGCTTCTCACTCACCATCAACACATTCCCATTCATGAGCTTATTCCCAACCAAGGATTGCAGCAATGACCTTTACCTCTCAACCTGAACGCATGATGATGGTCTGGATGTAAGGACAGTAAAAGAGAGGTGGACATTCAGCACTTCTAAGAGCTTCCCACCCACCTTGTAACCACATCAACGAAAATCCGCTTTGAGAATATTTTAGTGCGAGGCATTTAGTGTGAGGAGAAACAGTAGACTCTTCCCTTCAGAAACTCAGTCTTCAAGTTAACTCTCCAAAGAGATGTGTAAATAAAGAACAAAGAACTGAGTATTCAGGCATTGGGGTCCTTGGAATGGGCCACCTTCCTTGACATGTTTAGTGTTCTGGTTCAGTTCATCTCCTTTTGTGAGTGTATGTGTGTTCCACATGGGTTACTGGGTGTGCAAGGTAATTTATTTTTTATTTATTTTTTGGGACAGTCTTGCTCCATTGCCCTGGGTAGAGTGCCGTGGCATCATCATAGCCTACCGCAACCTCAAACTCCTGTGCTCAAGTGATCCCCCTCCTCAGCCTCCCAAGTTCCAGACTAGCCTGGACAACATAGCGAGACCTTGTCTCTAAAAATATGAAAAAATTATCTGGCATGGTGGTGCACACCTGTAGTCATAGCTACTCGATAGGCTGAGGCAGGAGGATCCCTTGAGCCCAGGAGTTCGAGGTTGCAGTGAGCTATGATGGGGCCACTGCACTCCAGCCTGGGAGACACAGTGAGACTTCCTCTCTGAAAAAAACAAACAAAACAACAACAAACAATGCATAATTGATAGATAATTTTAGAACAGGTTTATAGAATATCTTTCTGATTGGTGGCTTGAGTGACTGGAACACCATTTGATGACAAGAGAAATAATTAAGAGAGTACAAAATGAGGGAAGAAAAAGATAATGAGTTTTTAAAGTTCAGCAAAAACTCAGCAGACTGGACTTAGCATTTTTATACACATTACCCCCATTTTATAATTGAGGAAATTGAAACTAAGAGATACTAATATTTGCTATCTCAAGGTCTTACAGCTACTATGAGGTAGAGGAAGGATTTTACTTCAACTCTAGCACTTTAAACTCCATTCCTATGACAGAACTGGCTCTATGGCTATGTAAATTCATATCTGTATGTCACAATTTCTCCATCTAGAAAGCGACAGTGGTATCTATTCTTTGGATTACCAGGGGTAGATATTTATTATGAAGTTAAGATTTAGTAAATAAGACAGAAATTCATAAAGTGAACAACATACTGACTCTCCTTGGTAAAAGATCCTTTCAAAACCTAATCATCAATAGGAAATACTTTGTCAAAAACCAAAATGTGAACGGTTGTGTGGCACTGCCCTAACATTCCACATTGATTTCGCCTAATTAGGGGACCAAAAACCATGTCCGTGTCTACATTGGTAGAGGACAGTGGATATGGAGCATGAAAAGCTACCAGATGGCCTTAAAGTTGAATCAGTTACCTAGCAAGACATTTACTCTGAATTTTTCCATTTCTCTCTGTTTCAGTCTGGCCTCTAATGTTCTTTTAATGTAGATTTTTATTTGTGCATTTCATGGGTTGTTATGTGAATCTGTTGGTGCTGAATATGTTGAATCTTAAGTCTTTTGTGAAAATTAGCATGATTCTTTGTAGTTATAAATAACAAATGTATTCCTTTTAATAGAAAGGACAATTAAATGTTTTTTGTTATCTTTTTATTCTTAAATTTTGTTCATATTGATTTATTAGGATGGTAATCATCACTAAACTTAAAAGATTATCTCAAATGAGAGCATGTTATGTATTGTCTATTTTGCTCTTTGCTGGAAATGGACCATTACACTGCCAAAATACATTTTTAGAGTAATTTATTTTCCTCTTTTTCACCCTCCCCCATTCTACCATGCAGGGATACATTACTGTATTCATCCAAAGTCTTGCAATTTCATAGAGGATAAAAAAAGGATTTGTCATGCATACCATAAAGCAGAAATATTATTTATTGCTGAAGTTAGTAGAGGGTTGAGACATGTTTAATTGTATAGCATATACAGCAGTAAGCCAGCTTGTGGAATTTTAAAAAGTTGCATTTAGATAGAAAGGATTTTGTTACTTGAAAGGTATAAAGACCTTTAAAAAATCAATTGCATAGTATTTATCAAAAGTGAATAGCTAGAATTGAAGAGAAGTGACTTGGGTGCCACACTACCTGGGTTCAAAGGGCATCTCAACACTCACTAGAATGCGACCTTTGGTAAGTTCCTTATTTATCTCTGCCACAATTTCTTCAACTGCAAAAGGAACAAAATAAAAGCCACTATCTTATAGGGCTGTTGTGAGGATTAAATGAGTTAGTATATGCAAAGCTTTGAGAATATTACTCAGTATACAATTAGCCTTGAATATATGTTAATTATTTTCACCAATTGAGTGAATCGATTTTTCTATTCTATGCTATAGTAGTTATCAAATAATATTTATTATGCAATATGATTAGGTTTTGCTGAATATGAAATGCCATAATACTTCAATTATCCAGAACTCAGCAGAAGATCAGATAGTAAGAAAAATATGAGTAGCAAAGAGATATCACACACTCTGTGCACCACATTTGAAGGATGTTGCCTGTATAGAAAAGCCTTAGCTTTTCTAGGTCCAGTACTATGTCACAATGATAGAAAGATAAACAAGAATCTTCACCTCTAAGCAACTTGTAATCTACTTGGAAAGTAAATAAGAATAAATACAAAATTATGTAATATAGGATTGTTTCTATGACAGGGTTACAAGAAGAGAGAGATTATTAATTCTGGCAGAAAATCAAATTTCTGGAAAGAACTTCCATCATCTTCCACACTGCTGTTTCGTAAATTTTTTATTCATTTCTAGAATTATTGCCTCCAGACTAAACTTCAGCTTCAGTCTTTCTAATGGGTGGTGCCTAATTTCTAATTATTTGTATTACTGAAAATCACTGTTACTTGATATTTATTGAACACCAAATAAGGTGAAACACAGGACGATGACATCATGAACCCTTTAGGCTAGACTTTTGAGAACTGTAACAAAATGGACAAAGCACTCCTAAGTACTGTGAATAAAATAAGATAGGATGACATCATAGTGCCAGTGGGTGACAAGAGTCCATTTTATTTTGCATGTTCATGAAAGGGCCTTCAGAAGCTGTGACATTTGATGTAACGGGGGAATGGATGACAAGAAGCAGCCAGTCTGGAAGCATCTGGCAGCAGAGCATCCCAGGAAGAAGGAGGTGCAAGGATGAGAGCCTGCAGGGAGACCGAAAGCTGGAACCTGTGAGGAGAAATCCTGCCTCCCCAGGAGAAGGCTTGTGAGTAAGGTCTGGACAAGGATCATGGGAACAGATCTAGACCTTGAAGCCCAGATTCCTCAGGGGATGTGAGAATGGATAGCAGGGGTCCAGGGTAGAAGTCGAGAGAACAGCTAAGAGGCTACTGCATGCAGTTGATCAGGCAAGAGGTGAGGGGGGCACCTTGCTTGGTGGCCTCAATGGAGATGCAGAGAAACGGATGATGCCAGAATAAATTTTGGAGGTAGAGCTGATGATTGGATGTGAAAGTGTGAGAAAGGTAGGAATTAAGATAATTCCTAGGCTTCGGGGAGGCAAAATCGATTATGCTGCCATTTAGCAACATGGAATTGATGAGGAAAAAAACAAAATTGGGGAGGAAAATATTTGTATTTTAACCCTATAAAGTGTGAGGCACATGTTGACATTTAAGTGGCAATGGTGGATGTGAGTTTAGAACTGAGTACCATGTTCAGCCTACAGTGTTTCTCAACCTCAGCACTACTGATGTTTACTTCCAGGTATTGCTTTGTTGCAGGGACTGTACCGTGCATGTGTGCATTGTGGATGTTTCACAGCGTCCTTTGCTTCTGTCTACTACATGACAGTATCTCCCCACCCAGTTGTGACAAACAAAAATGTTTCCAAACATTGCTGAATTGGGTATGGTGGGGGCAAAATTGCTCTCGGTTGAGAATCACTGGGCTAGAAACAAACATTTCAATGTGAAAATAAAGATTCAATTTGGCAGCAGGGGTATGAATGATCTCATCTAGGGAAAGAGAAAAAAAGAGTAGAGGGTTAACTCCGGGGAACTTAAAGATTAGAAACTGGGCAGAGAAATAGGATCCAGTATAGGACACATTTGGTCAGGGATTCAGCTGATGAGCTTGGTGGCCTGGGGTCCCGGAGAGGCTGTTGCCAGTAGGAGAGAATGAGCATGTGTGGCTCCTGTGGATGAGATTGAGTAGGTAAAAGAAGAAGAAAAACAATCCCTTCCAGATCTTTGTGGAAAGAAAACTGGTCTAAAGATGTCATGAGACAGTCCCAATATGAAAATATCTATAACTGCATATTATTTTAGCAGGACATTTTCTGGGACAAGAGTCTGATAATACATAGAGTTAGTTGGACATAAGCTCTTCCTCGACATGATTAGGTTTGGTGCAAAAGGGGCGAACCTCCTCCCACGAATTTGCTTGCACAAGATGTGAAAGTCCCTCTAGGCAGCAAAGGGCACAGACCCTGAGCTCCCACCTGCTACCTCCCTATCCTGGAATTGTAATGCTATACAAGGTTTGATGTCTGGACTGTCACAGACCAAGGCCAGATTGCAGAAAAAAGCAAAGTGTTCCTGAAAGAAAAGTTATCATGAGGGTGGAAGGAGTTTGGGCCAGGAAACTGGTCTCCAGTCTGAGGGCAAAGTGTTGAGAGGAGTGCCTCCCTGGACCCGGCATCTTTCTGATATTGGACCCTCTCTGGCCAGCCATTCTGATCCTGTGAGCACTGGGAGAGGAGTTGTTGTTTTTGTGTGAATACTGTAATACCCAGTGTTCAGCCAGGTATGCTGGAAATTTCTTGTCATACTAAAAGACCAAGTCGGGGAAGGGACAGGTGAAGCTTTGTCTCTTCCCTCCACAAAAACAAAACAAAACAAAACAGTAATCTGAATTAAAACATAGCACAGAGCAGTGGGAACAGAAAGTTTTAGGTGACCAGGTGGGTTGGTGGCACTTGCAACATAGCCAGCAGCATCAGCAGCAACTTCGGACTTCCAAGGCCACCAAAAGCAGTAGCAGATTTAGAGTTTCAGCCAGATCATGGCTAACAGCAGTGATACGTGAGGTAACGGGCTCAGAGAAGCAGGCGGATTGGTACGTGAGGAGGCTGCGGAGGGCGGGGAAGTGGGAGGACACAGAGGTTGAAGATTTCGGCCACAAAGGAGTTGATACATTTTTCTACAGATTCATACCTTTATTAAAATTATATTAGATATTGACAGATGATCCATTTAAAAAGTATAATACTACATAACCCCACTTATGAGTTAATACTACTGATTTTCCCAAGTTTTCACCAGTTCTGGATTTGAATGCTCTATAATTTGGCAATCTGATCACGTCCACTAGTGAAGGCAAACTTCTTTTTACATATAGGCTGTTTATACTGCCTTCTAGAAATTGCCTATTCGTACTTTATGCTTATTTTTTTGTTGGACTCTTGTTCCATTTCACATTTATTTGCAGAAATTCTTTTCATATTAGGCACATTAATCTTTGTCATGTTGAGTATATTTCTGCAAAATAGTTTACATATCCCCGTAAATCATTAATGCTTGCCTGATACCACCTTCTGAAAAAACTAAAAAATCAGACACCTCCCTTGTGAAAATCTGGAAAAGACTGACATCCCTGTTAGTAAAAGAGGAGGGGTTCTGAATTATGAAAACACACCTTATTAATATGACTCCTTTTTTCAGAACAAAATTCAGGGAAAAAAGTAAAAACCTGTTTGCTTTAGGATAAAGATCTATCTCATTGTTCTTTTGCTTTGAAAGAGACTTGGGTCTTTCAAAACGTTCATAATGAATTTTTTCATTTAAGGTAGACTTCTCCACCAAAATGTAGTACCTGGCATGCTATTTGTTAAGGAAAAAAAGAAAGTCTGAAGCCTAAAATATTTGGAAAATACTTGTGTTTTTTTTGCAAAAATCTTTTTGTTGAAGGATTTCACAAATACTTTTAAATACTAACGTTCATTATGAATCACTTAGTGAAACTTGAACGTACGGAATTCTGCAAAATATTGAACTACAGCCTTTTGAGATTTCTTTCTCAAAGTAAACCACCAGAACTAGTGTTTCATGACATAAAATTTTTTTATAAATGCTGACTTAAGGAAATATCTCTACACTTCTTTGCAAATGAATGGCTTTTCTTGTATTTGCCTCGCACTGCCATCTTGTCACCACAAATCCTTCACCGACAACAGCAAACCTTGTATAAAATTACCAGGAGAAATTTTTTGAAAAGATTCATAAATTCAATTCAAGGTTTGACTTGAGTTGGCACATCCTAAATGTAGTTAGACATTGTACAGTAAAGTAAAAAAAAAAAAAATGCTTAATATTTATTTTTTCATGTGTGTGTGTCATGTCTCCATGGAGGGTATAAGAAATGGTCACTCCTTCAACTCAAAAAATATATAGTGACATGTGTAGAAAGATGAAAACTTAACACTTTCTGAGAAACCTTTACTAAATAGGTGGAGCTAAAAAAGAATAATATAATAATTTAAAATTATTTTTGGTATAGTCTTTGCTTATACTTACGGATTTTCCCTTCATTTCATACTTTCTTGTAAACCATTTATTTTTACAAACTTATTTGTTCTAATTTTTCAGGATACACCCTGAGTACCTTTGTTGTCATTAAATATAATTTTGAAATTTAGTTTTATTTTTGCCCACTTATATTTACTTGTTTATGAAGAGAAGAGGTAAAACTATAGGGGACAAATATGGTTGAGAGAATTATCATAAATCATCTAAATTGACATGACTTGCTGATTATCCAACTAATTAGCAGGTATTATACTATCGATAACATATAAGTAAATGATGGATAATTACTCAATTCTGGGTTCCTAAACTGGCCATTTTACCCGTGGTTTCTTAATAATTACTGGTTCCTTTACTGTTCAGCACATAGGAACATTTCTTCTAAAAGAGCAGGATTATGCATTGCCTATTAAAGTTATTGCCAGCATCTCAGAAACTGAAGTTAATGCTTTCACAAATAGCATTTCCAATGAATAATGCTGAAATCAGACTTTCTTTTTTTTTTTCATTGCAAGTGCCTCAAGTAGTTGGCTCCTTTCCCATCAGCTACTTTGTAACTGCGAATATGACAACATGACGGTGATTCACAGATGCCAAAATATGACGAGCAGAGCAAATCTGTGTTCCAGATATGATAAGGTGAGAAAAGCAGAACTCTCGGCCCCAGGTGATTTCCACAAAGACACCTACATACAGCGGGGCGCACTATCTATACCATGCAGCCGCCAACTCTAATAACCTGGCCAGGAGAGAGACACATCTGAAAATGCAAATGGATGAAAAAAATAAAACTGGGTTGCATAGTAACATCTTAAGCAGATTTGAGAGATGTATGTTTGAAAAGCATAAGCTTAAGCCTTGGAAAATGCTTTTTGCTGTATTCAACACATATCGGGCTAGAACTAAGAAAAATACATAGAAACTATGAATGCCTTTAAAAATCCTTTCTCCGACCCACCAACCTTATAAACAATGCAGTAGTGAGTGAAATAACAGCTTGCTTCTTGTTTTTATCATAATATTTGGAAACTTATTTTAAACATACATATACTTCATAGATTAGGGGCTATAGTTACACATCACTGAAACAGAAAAAAACAGATTGTGAACATGCATCTTAGAAAGACCAGTTATACATTCATATAAACCACTTCTCATTCTTGTACTGCAACACTCAGGAATAATAGAATCACAAATTATGTAAGACTGTTTTTACTGATTGTACATATATATTTATGTATATTCTATTCATACATTCTGACTTCTACCAAGCCTGATTGGCAATTTAACTCGTGTGAGCAAATTTATGGTCAGAATTTATACTCGAAATCAGTCTTTTCCCTGTCAAATCCAGAATAGGCTCTTATTAGACATAACATACTATAGACAAATATTAGAGTAACTTTACCAGAATGATGAGAAAATTAAAGGTATTTTATGTCAAATTATGAGTCTAAATATATTGTTCAAAATCAAATTTGTAAATAAGGAACAAAAATTGTCAATGTCTCCTCAAATTCATAAATTAATGGCATTATTTGGATGTATCTGTATACTTTCAGCAGCAGTAGTATTTTTGAAAATTATATAGTACAGGAAAAAAAGAATTGTAGCATAGATGGTTTCCTCATTTGTGAAATAAATTAATGAATAAATCAAGTATTGAAGGCGGTTTTTAAAAATGAGGCCTCATCCAAACATTTTACAAACTATCCAAGCCTAGCAATCAACACTAAATATAAACTACCTTATGACTGATTGTATACATTAACTAAGATTTGTTGAAATTAGGGGTTTTTTTTGTTTGTTTGGTTTTGTTTGGCAAGGAATTACTCAAAGTATTTCTTCACTACTCTCCCCTCTTTTTTAGGAGTGGCAGGCAGGAGGAAAAAGAACCCATTATCATGTAAAAACCATACTTTGGAAAGCAATTTCAAAAAATACTTGCATTCTAAAGTATAATGCTACTTATTCACAGCAACTCTAAGAAAAAAGGCTTGTTGACCAGTCCAGGGCATCTCTTCCTCTCTGCCAATACAGCATCCAGAGCAATACAAGGACTGTATGGTCCCCACAGCAAGATGTTCACTTAAACATTCACGTACACATGGCTCTACATGTTTTTAACAACGTGCCTTTATTCTTATTGAGTATTAGAATATTCTTACTATATTCTAAGCACACACTAAGTTCTATACATGTATAATCTCATTGAAGTAGATGCTATTAGTATCCCCATTATACAGCTAAGAAAATACAGACTCAGGTAACTTAGCCAAGGTCATAGATTACGGAGGTGTTGGGACAGGGCATTTAATGCACAGAGGAAAAGAATTGAGTCAGTGTTTCTCAGCTAGATAGCATAAGAACCCTTATAAAGGAGCAAACTAGAAGTCGGGAGAAGAGCTAAATTTAGAAAAGGACCAAGAAGGATACAGACTAGAGAATCCATAGTGGATCTCTGTATTATGAGTGAAAAACAGTTTTCAAGGAGTATTTGGAAGAAGCCAGGTAGCAGTGCAGTGAGCAATTAATGAATAGTTAGAAGGTAACAACAATAGATTAGTCTCCTGGGAAAGGAAGGAGATAAATTTCATTCTGTATAGAGGGGGATATGGGGAGAAATATATCTGGTAGCTAGCAGAATGAGGTAGGTATGATTTTAGCCTGAGAGGGAGTAAATTGATTTAGGAGACAGGTGCCCCCTGGGGGTGGGGTAGAGAGTAGTCTATAGACTCAATTGAAAGTCCTCCGTAGACTCAGGATAAATCAGGAAGGCATGTAGATTTTCATACTGTTTTCATACACAAAATGCTGGCATTGTCTATATTCATTCCATAATAATTGCCTGTATTCATTGCATATATAAATGTTTATTAAGTAATCCAGGACTGCCAAGATTTATGGACAGTTTATTCAGTCATGAGCAGTGAGCACTGATAAAGGCATAGGCATGGTTCTCGTCGTGGGGCCCAGTGGTGAAGAGAAAGCTGGTCTTAGGGACCTGAGAGTCTAGCAGACAAGACAGGTGAGATTTGCTTCAATACCTGATGAACTTAGTACTCTGAGATCGTGTAGGAGGAAGACCTAAGCCAGTGTGTAAGGAAGGAAGGTTTTCAAAAAGAAGTACAAAAAGTTGAATACTAAAGTTGAATTTTAATACTTAAATAGACATACAGGTGTTGGGGTGTGTTTATACATACACAGATATATGTACACTCCACCATCGTTGGGTTTCAGAACCAGAGTCTCTCAGAGAACATTGTAGATTATATGACACCATGATCTCTAAGAGATGGGAAGGTTTATAAAGTAATCACAGCAATATTTCTTTCATTTTGAATATCTATAGACATTGATTTGTTGGATATTTTATTTTTCAAATAGAGTCACTCAGAAATTATGAAATTCAAAACCATATTGCTTAATACCAATTTCGAACTGTATTTTTGAGAAGCAATTATAGGAAGCAAAATCAGCAAAATTATAAGCAAAATTATAGGAAAAATATTATCCTATATAGGAAAAATATTATTCCTATATTATAGGAAAATATTAGCAAAAAATAAGCAAAATTATAGGAAAAATATTTCAATATATATAGAATGAATTAAAGTCAATTGGAACAAAGTTTTTACCAGATAAATATAATGTAACATATTATATAAATTAACAAAATCATGTAATGTTTATTCTTCACAACATCTCTGAGTTGTATATTATTATTGCCATTTTACAGATGAGGAAACTAAGGACAAAGGAGTTAATAAACTGGCCACTTTAACCCAATAGGCCATTTAATACCACCTGTATTAAGGACAACACTGAGAACATATTGTCATATAATTGGTAAGGGGAAGAAGGGACAAATTAAACATTAGTGAAGGAACAAAAAAATTTTCATACTAATAACTTGATCAAAATATCAAAATACAAAAACCTGAGCCCAACAGGCTTAATTTTGAACATAAACACATATGTAAAAGCTGTTAATCTCCATAGCTCATAATGAAGGGATCAAAATGTAAAATGTAACATTTGAATGTAACATGTAATCCTGGTTGGTACCATGCTAAAACAGGTTTTATTTTGTTTGGTTTGATTTTTTTTTTGTTTGAAATATTGGTTTTTATTGTAATCTATATCACATCATAAGATATGGACTTTTAATATTAATATAAGAGATTTAATAATTTAATAGAGCAAAGAGATCATTAACATATATAATATTAATATTTAATATCCCAATACAAATTATTATGCCAAAGTGGCCCAAAGGAAAAAAGAAAAGTACAATTGTTGAATGAAGTTTATGTCCAAAAGCCACTTCATGAAATCCTCTCATTTGATTGGATGTACAGCATAATTACTTTGCAAGTAAATAAAAGGGTAGATCTCTCTCTCCCTTGCTCCCTCCACGCCCTCTTTCTTCATTAAAGCATGTGTACTTTCAACTGATCTATGGAGAATGTCAGAAACATTAAAAATCGTGCATCCTACTTAATATTAAAAACTGCTCCTAAGGGATACCTATGTCTAATTTCACCTTTGGCTACAATGTTATAAAATCTAATACTAAAATCATCACAGTAAGCAAACACACAGAGAGGGAGACGTGTCCTGTGTAAGAGGAGTAACTAGGAAATGCATTTTTGGATTGGATGAGAATATCCTTGAATGCCAGTCTAAGAATTTTCTACTTTATTCAAAAAACAGTAGGAAGCCACTGCAGGTTTTTGAGCTGAATGACATGGCCAATGTCATGCTTTAGAAAGAAAATCCTGACAGCAGTGCTTGGATATTTTAGAACAGAGAAACACTAGAAACTGGGGGATTATTTAGGAAGCCCATTAAGTTGTGCACAAGATAGTACACAGTGTCTCTCATTACGGACCAAAATTAGATTTCAGATATTTACACTGGTTTGAAAATTATCCATTTAAAAACTGTGCCTAATAGTTGCTTCTCAAAGAGGTCATATGACTCTGTGAATTAAAGAAGATATCTTAAAAAGTAATGAAGTTAAAGCATATGTAGAACAAAAATGTGCCTTAGAGGTTATAAAAAAGAAATAAATAAAGAAAGAGAGAGACTGCCGGAATCCTGTGAAAACTTGCCTACTGCACTGAAAAATCACCCTCTAGTGAATTGCCTTCAGGCTGCATTTTCAGAAATTATATTCCAGTAGTGGTCAATTTTTCAACCCAAAGGGTAATATTTCTTTCCATAAATTTGATTCCCAGTCAATATTTCTTATACATAATATGATCTAGGTATTTCACAGTTAAAAATAACCAAGGTTAAAATGTCTCATAAGTACATAGCATCATTAAACACTGGCCACATTAGGGGAATGGTAGGTGTTCCTCTGTTGGAGCTAAGTGTGTTAGAGGCCTACTTGTCACTCTTTCTTCTCAGACAATTTCAACAAATAAATAGTGAAGGCCATTATTTTTAGCTCCCACTGTCAGAAGCTGCCATCCTCATCCCTATCCAAATAGGAGAATGTGCTAGTTATTGCCGTAGGAGGATGGGGCTACTTTCTAGAATGTTCCAACATGATGCAATTATAGTGAAGCTGACTGAATACAGGTAGATGGTAAAGATATGAATAAGTCTAGATTCATTACAAATACATGTTTATTTCTTGAGATTATTTATTTATAAATGTTTAATAAACCTGTATACTCTTTTTGCCTGTTTATATGACAGTTCAAATTAGCTCAGACTATATTCTAGCACACTGCTCTATAGCGCAGGAGTGCACTGAATCCGTGTGAAAAGATGACACAATCTGATTTACAGAAAATGGATATGTGATAGCAGTCCACTCTCATCTTTCTAATTCACTCATTCAACTTTGGCCAGTCTCTCGTTTAAGTGACTTCAATCTTTGTTTCTCTGATACAGGGGACTCCAGTTAAGTCTGCAGTATTTACTTTTCACCTAAGTTCTTTATTTACTACTTAATACACAGCATTTAACTTGTTGGGATTACTTTGAACTCAAGCTTTTGTCTAGTATTGAGTTCATTCTCCTCCTATAAACTGCTTCCTGCTACACTGAGTTTACAGGTGATATCTAGAAACGTGAGTTACCTGTGACTAGGCTTTTTTTTTTTTCATCACTGAAGTCCAGAGCACCAAGTTTTGTGAATCCTTCCTTTGCAGATTCTCTTTGATTTGCTTCTTCTTTACTTTCCATTTTAACAATGGAATTCTATAGAATGTCATAATCTAAACAACTGATTAGAGCAAGAGCCTTGCAGCTGTTTTCCTGGCCTAATATTCTGAAAGCACAAATTTCATCCTGACTTCCCTGCTCAGGAACCTAACACAGCTGCTGTTTGTCCAGGCATAGTTGTCACTGGCACCCATAAGGGTCCCCTTACCCAAGAGAAGGGACTTTCATGAATCTGTGATGCTAAATGAGTAATGATAAATTAAGATTTATCATTAATATTCTATTTGAGGTCAAAAGAGAAAAAACAGTATTAATGGACATTTCTTAATAAATCTTTAGGCTGTACCTGTTGATTGTTATAGTTAAGGGTACTTTCCCAGTTAAATTTGCTTCCAATTAGTAGCTCTATCTATTCATAGTACATCATTCCACTTGGAACTGATTGTTAGCAATGGAAACGTCCCCATTTTTTTTCTTTAGGGACAGACATTTGTACGAATAGATTTTTTTTTTATCCATTTACTTTCTCTCTTGAACTGAATTCCTTTTAAAATAGGATCTAAATATTGACTTGCTTTTAATCTCAATGTTTTCTTTTCAATCAGCTTATAAATAATGTTCAGCTCTGGGGCTCAGGCCAGCTAACAATTTTATTTATAAACAAAATATAAATATCTATTTTATATATGCATATCCACACCTTTTTAACAAATCAGTAATGGTTTCGGTCCTCTAGGAGCACTTTGCCCATATAGTCATAATGATCGAAGCTTACCAAACATGTACTTATGTGAAGGTATTGATTTATCCTTAGTATCTCATTTAAACACCACCATAACTATGAGGACATTGAGGCTTAATAAAGTTTACAAACTTGCAAAAAGACATCAGAGTAAATTTCCAAATGAAAATTTTTATAGAATCCTCTCTGACTTCAAAGGCCATGGATATAACCTCCATGAAATACTGTCTTCCTGTGCTGTAATGTAACACTCATCAAATTCAATTGCGGAAGACTATGTGTGTTCTTTCTCATTCTCTTGCTAGATGTGAACTTCTTGAAGAAAGGATTTAGCTTACTAATCTTTAGTTTTAGCAACACAATCTAAGATCCATCTAGCAACCAATCAATAAATACTGTCGAACTGAACTGAACACATTTTCTGAATTGGGATACAGAATACCTATTCTTATAGGTAGAGATATGATACCCCATAGGTTAAACATATTATGTCTTAAATAATATTTTATGAAAATAGATTTCAAATGATTCGATCTTAGAATACCAAAAATTGTATTTTGATGGGAGATGACCATCATTTTTCTGAGAGGCAGTGGTTCAAGTGCGGACTCTAGGGGCAGCCCCATTCACTAGGTATATGATCTCTAAGCCATTTCATGGCTCATTTGCTTCATGGGTAAGTAAGGAATAACAATAACAAAATGTTTGCATGGGTTTCCCAAGGGAATTACATCAATTAATAAATTAAAAAGCACTTAGGTCAGTGCCTGACTCATTAACACTCAATAAATGTCATTGTTATTACTTATACGTAACATGTAGCAGATCTCAAACATTTTGGCCTCAGATGGGTTTCATTTTGATTTTCACATTCTTAAAATTATTGACAACCCCAAAGAATTGTTGTCTAGGTAGGTTCTATCTATTCTATTTACTATATTATAAATTAAAACTGAGAGGATATAAAAATATTTAATTTAAAAGTAATATTAATAATCCTATACATGTTGACATGAAAATATTCATGAAAAATAACTACATTTTTAAAACCAAAAAATGAGAATGGCATTATATTTTCTCAAGTCAATTTCTGCATTGTGTTATTATAATATAGTCTCTGGAAAACTCACTGTACACCAGTGAATAAAAAAGGCAAATCGTGTCTTAGGTTTTTTTTTTTTTTTTTCTTTTTTCTTTCTTCTTTTTTTAAAGAGTCTATACTGGCCTGG
The DNA here is from genome assembly GCA_004363605.1 of Indri indri. Classification (NCBI taxonomy): domain Eukaryota; kingdom Metazoa; phylum Chordata; class Mammalia; order Primates; family Indriidae; genus Indri; species Indri indri. The sequence continues at coordinate 15,866 of RJWJ010032112.1, forward strand.
AAGTCTTAGCATTTTTATTAGACATAGTTTTGAGTTAGAAGACTCCCTACAAGGAGATCGAGGAACCCTAGGGTTCCCCAGGCCATACATTGAGAAATTATGTTTCACAGAAAATCTTCTACCAGTGAATTGATTCTCTGGAGTAAAATTGCAGAGATTAACTAAACCTCATGTTTTTGAACACTAATGCTTACTGCCAAGTTATTATTTCAGTGGGGATCCAATTGTGCATTCCCCAACTGGTTTAAGGATGTGTAATATTGTTTATTTTGGAAAAACATGTAGTTTTCTACCCATTAGGGCAGGCAATTCCAGGGTAGGCAAACTTTAGCCAGTTCCTATGCCATCTTTGAAAGTTACCTTTGTCCTGCCTTACCTTACTGATGTGCATGGATCTAGCTTGGAAAGCACAGAGTTTAAAACTAAATGGAAGAAAATCAGATTTCCATTCACCTAGTTTTCTAAGAAGCACTCTCAGGAGACACATGGTAATAATAAATGTGAAAACAGAAAAAGAAAATATATTTCCATACAGTGTGTTATTTAAATATCTGTCTAAAAGTGTTTTGAATACTTTAGACTTAAAAAGCTGATGATGCAAAGTAAATCAGACTAGAAAATATTTTAACCAACAAATAAATTGTTCCAGGAAATTATTTCCAAATTATGTGACAAGAAACGCATTTTGGTGCTTTGTATCTTATCTACAAAGCTCAGGATGCACACTTTTCAAAGTTCTTTTTCATTAATTTAGAGTATCATGGTTTTCTATGAAATAAGGAAAGTAGCCTTTATTTTTTTAAATTCTAAATATCAAAAATATCATTAAACACATTTTTTTTAGCCGGGTGCAATGGCTTACGACTGTAATCCTAGCACTTTGGGAGGATGAGGTGGGAGGATTTCTTGAGGCCAGGAGTTCTAGACCAGCCTGAGCATGAGCGAGACCCCATCTCTATGAAAAAATAGAAAAATTAACCAGGTGTGGTAGCGTGTGCCTGTAGTCCCAGCTACTCGGGAGGCTGAGACAGAGAATCGCTTGAGCTGAGGAGTTAAGATAGTAGTGAGCTATAATGATGCCACTGCGCTCTAGCTAGCCCGGGCAACAGAGTGAGAACCTATGTTGAAAATAAAAAAGTTTTTTTAATTTACAAAGGAAGGGACATTTGAGTTCTCTAGTACTAAACACATCTGACCGATGTATTAATGCATTTTTAAAAAAAGTAATATAGCCTAATACAATAGTGTCTCATTAGTGTTTGTATTTAAAACTCCTAAAATAGGATTTAGTATAGTGGCAATAACAATGATAATGATATTTGTTCAGTGATTACTATGTGCCAGACGCTGTACTAAACACCTTATACACATTTGCCAACATACACATTTACCTTTTGTGGCAGGCATTACTGACTTCATCGTGCAGATAAATTAACTAAATCATAGATAATTTAAATAAGTTGTCCAAAGTCACAGAGATTATAAGTTTAGAATCAGAGTTTGATCCCTGGCAACCTCTAACTTGAAATCTAGGCTCTCTACCACCATAGCCTGTTTCCATACTCGGTAAATATTTGTTGCAAGAATGAACATAAATGGTTATATTAAGTTTATGCCATTTTTCTGAAAATTTTAATATAAACTTGTATTTTTGTATAACTGATAAAAGAAAATGGTTGAATCATTAGCAGAATAGCAATTAGATTTGGCCAACAATAAGAAGATAAAAATGAAATTCCGAAGGCAGCCTAACCAGTGGCTAACTGCTTGAATGAAATGAGAACCAGGAAACAATGCTCTATTTCTAGCCCCACCCATTGTCTACATGTTTATGACACAACTTTATATGCAATTTCATTGTAAATTCCCAACTTTCCTCTCATTTCTTATACATTGCTCAATAAATAGGATGTAAATTTAAAAAGTCTTAATTCACATGGATGTTTCCAATTAAGCTCATTAGTGATTTAAGATTAATAACATTATCTATTCCTGTAACCATTTAAGCTGTATTTTGGTCTTTGAGTTTTCAACAAAAATGTGTCCTTATTGTTCACCATACTGCTCCTCATGAATTTCCCACTGGAAGCTGGTTTTTTCCAATATGTCCACAGTTGAATTAATCATTTTGCTCACCAGCTTGTTCCTCCTTCTCTGTGCCAGTCTCTGTGAATTGTGCCAACTTCAAAAGGGATGGCCCTGCCAGAGACTTGAGCATCTTCTGAGACATGTTCCTACCGCCTCACTCTCTCAATCCAGTTAGCTGCCAACTCTCTGATTCTACCTGTTAAAGAGCTGTAAATATATCATCCCTGCTTCCTACCCACTGCCTTGCTCTCTGCTCAGGCCCCATCGTTTTCCCTTGTATTACTCAAGCAGCCTCTTAGCTGGTACCTGCATCTTCAGCCTGGCTTCCCTCCAACTATTCTCCAGGCTTGAGGCTGTCTATCACCAGAGATCATCTTTTCAATTATAAATCTGATCATGTCCTGCCCTATCGCAAATCTTCTGTGCCTTTCCATTCTTACAGCGTAAAATTAAAACTGCTTAACATGATATAAAATGACAAATGCAATCTGCTCCAGCCTACTTTTCTCTTTTCAGTTTGAACCAACTTCCTCTCCTCCCAGAAATGTTGAAATTCTTCTCTAGCCTTTCTGCAGCTTTGGGAAAGCACAGTGTGTGCCCCACACAGTATCTTCTGTTATGCCTGGAATTTTGTCACCCAATTTTTTCACCCAGCTCCTGCTCATATTTTGCAATATGTCTGCTCCAGAAGCTTTCTCTAACCTTTCCATTCCACTGCTGCCTCTGTTCTCCCTCCAGGCTGACGTCAGGTGCCCTGCAGCCCCATGGCAGGCGGAGCTTGCTTTGACATAGGGCTTATTGTGTATTTCTCCA
>RJWJ010032113.1:0-18736 GCA_004363605.1 Indri indri
ATAAGAATAACATCTATTGGATGTCGGGTAGGGAGGGAGGGGGAAGGGGGAGGGGCGAGGGGGAGGAGGGGACGGATATATGCATACACAAAGGGTGCAATGCGCACCCTCCGAGAGATGGACACGCTTGGGACTGGGACTTGGGGGGAAGGGGGGGCAAGGGCAACATATGTAACCTAAACATCTGTACCCCTATAAATAACAAACAATAAAAAATAAATAAATAAATCAAAGTATGCCTGTATTAAATATAAAAGGGGGGCAAACTCACATCTAGATTTTTTCAAACAGTAATTTGGTCATGCTCTTGATAGTTTAGGTTACGATGTCTTATCAAATATGTATTTTAGTTTTAGAAAATGGTTGAAAATCATATCATGCTATTTTACATATATGTGTATTGGCTTAATTCAACTTATATGCACATTTTCTCCTCACCAGAACACTAATTTTAATAATTTTGACTTTGTATGCCTTTAAGTGGGGCATGCGCTTTCCAGTTACCCATAGTCCTTACCACTCCCTATTGATTTAGATGTAGTCACTTTGCATACTTAGAACCTGCATGACCCATGAAGGCATTTGAATATGAAATCTCTGCTCTTCAAAATGACACACAAATTATGTAGGAAATACTCACTTGACTTTTTTTTTTTTCCAGACAGAGTCTGGCTCTTTTGCCTGGGCTAGAGTGCCATGGCGTCAGCTTAGTTCACAGCAACCTCAGACTCCTGGGCTCAAGTGATCCTCCCGCCTCAGCCTCCCGAGTAGCTGGGACTACAGGCATGCACCACCATGCCCGGCTAATTTTTTCTATATATATATTTTTAGTTGTCCAGATAATTTCTTTCTATTTTTAGTAGAGATGGGGTCTCGCTCTTGCTCAGGCTGGTCTCGAACTCCTGACCTTGAGCGATCCACCCGCCTCGGCCTCCCAGAGTGCTAGGATTATAGGCGTGAGCCACCACACCCAGCCTACTCACTTGATTAAAGTGCTCATGCCATTTACTCAGCCAAGGGAAATATGAAGAGGAGGGCTTTTTTAAACATCAAGCTCCTCCACTGTATTAAAAATGGATCCAACATGAAAATAATTTGTTTGAAAGAAATTTCAAATTGAGAACTGATGTAATGTCAGAAAAACACTCAAAGACAAAAGCATTTAGAAAATAGAAGGTTTCTTATAATAAAATACAAAGGAGTCAGACTTCAAAAGGAATGGTTTGAAAAATGTGTGTATGTGTGTGTGTGACAGGGAAAAAAGGTAAGATTGCCATTAGTTTGTTCATGGTAGAAAAACAGCAACTTCCTAACATGTGCTTGTCAAATCCACAAAGGTTGTGTCATATCTTCTGATATTAGCATTGCCAAAGTCAGGGTTAAAGTTGTTTCAGCCAGATGAGTCCAGGCATATAGGAAATGTGCAAAATGCCATGCATTGTGAGATCAGAACTTGAGAACTAGATAGGGTTACCTTATTATATTTGATTTATTGCACGGTGCAAAGTGGTTTTTCCCTCTAACTGCAAAACATGATGTATACACTTCTTTATAAGGGAAGCATGGTAAAATGTCAGTCCTGTTTCCACAATGAACAGGGCTTCAGAGTTAGATAAATATAAGTTTGGGTCTCAGCTCTGCTGCTTACAAGCTGCTGGTATTCAACAGTCTCCTTGCTTTCCTCTCCTTCCTGAGTACCATATCTGCACAACATTCTTCAGCCTCCATTGTAGTGCCCTGTGGCCCTGTGATGAAGTTCTGGAATAGAAGTGATACGTGCTATTTTCAGGCTTGGCCCATCAAAACTTCCCATGTGTAATTCTTCCTGTTCTTTCCCCATCTGCCACCTATGAAGAGAGGAATCTGAGGACCCAGAGGAGGGTGAAGCCATAAGAAGGAAAGAAGCAACCCTGAATAATAGTAAAGAATAGAACTCCATTTCCCCCATTCCCCCATCCCCATTAACCTGCATGGGACTGGATGTGAGCAGGAAAGAAATTTTAAAACCACAGGCATACGAGGGTTGTTTGTTATGGCTCTTGGCGTATCCTGACAAATACATTGTGTGACAGTGTTAACGTTACTGAACTACACTAAATTTGATGTCTTCATCACCAAGAGTGACAATGTATCTAATTGGGGGGATTGGTGTGACATTTAATAAGAAAATGTTTGCACGGTACTGAGCACAATGCTTGGCACACAGTGAACGATCAATAAATATTATCTACTAAAATGGTTCGATGTGCATTAGCCATTACAATATTAGAGGAATTGGAGGAATAAAAAGAAAATGGAATCATTTCTTCTGCTTGGTAATATCTCCCTATACTTGCTCACATGCAAAACCTAGTCTCTACATTTAGCCAGTGCTAATACCTCATATACTGATTAAGTACTCCTTTGAAGATCTGGAGTCCTACAGGGCTGGGATTAACGCTGAGCTGGATAAGTCACCATTACAACAGCTGCTTGAGCCACTGGAGTGTACCCAATCGCTCTCTAAATTGAAAACTCTGAGAAACCACTATTAGGTATTATATCCCCAAGCATAAAAACTTCCATAAGCTGTAGACCTCCATGGAGTCAATAGAACAGCAGCCTTCCCAGAAACTCTGCACCAACTGAAAAGGATGCTGCCTCTGCTGCCATCATCAATTACAGACTATTAAGGTCCCACAGGGTGCAGTACTTAATAAATGGCCTTACTTAATAGATGATAACTAATTACACCTAGAAAACTCCCTATTCACCCAAGGCAAGTACAGCAATATGCCAGGTGGAGAAGGCTGGATTTCTTATTTAGAGCCTTCGAATTCCTCTGTATCTACTTAAGGTAGGATACGCAAACAAAGAAGCTTTTTCCTTCCTGAAAGGCCGCTCCATTCCAATCCCTAAGTCAGTGTTAAATAATAAGTGACTGGAAAGGAGAGTCACACTCAACTGAGGTTTATTAAACCAAGATTTTTAAGGACGTGCCCAGGAAAAGCATAGCCCACGAAGTATCTGTTGCGGATAAGCCTTCTATAGAAGATGTTGAGAACTTCGCAATTAAAGGAAAAGGGGGTGCACAGGAAAAATGGAGGGGTGAAGGAGGTGAGCAGTGAGGCAACTGATGGTATTCTCCTGAAGTTCTATTTGTTGCTCAGTAAATCGGTGTTAAGATAAAATGAACATTTAAAAAGGGGGTAGAGGAAATAGTCTATTTGTGAATCTTCTCAGAGTGGGTAAAGAGTGGATTCCTTGGTTTGCATCTGTGGAGATAAACTTGTAATCAATATTTAAGAGTTTATTTATGCTACAGTCCTAAGGTTATAGTTGACATGCATTCATTTATAGGGCTGTATATCTTGAAGGGTTTTTTTTTTTTTTTAGGGCTGAAGGAAATAAGAAATATTTTAACCCCAAATATATTTCTTTGCTATATTCTGAGATGGCTGCGGGCACACAGGAGTAATGCTGTAAGGCTGTCTAGGTGGGGAGGCTGGGAGAGAAATGCGCATCTGTAGAGAATCTCTGTTAAATGCAGCCAGGCCCCGCCTATTTGACCTGGGACAGGTCTGCTGAGAGTCTGACACCCTCAAAGGGCTGAATAAAAACATTTCCCTGAGGGTTGTTATTCTGAGGCTTATCTGCATAACAAGACCACCTAGCCAGCCAGGCTTCCTTTCTCCCTCCCATACCATGTCTACCAGAGCAACAAACAAAAAACACCCTGGTCAGTCATTTTCTAAGCCCCTTCATTTCTTAAAAGAGGAGCCCTGTACCTCACTGCGGGGCGGGGGGGGCGGGGAACGGCAGTGCTGGTGTGACTCAGTTCTCAGGCTCAGTTCTCCCTTTTGGCATAACGAATTTTGGGGGGTCCTGAGATTTTTATTTTTCCTTTACATCAGAGACCTGCATACTTTGACTCTGAACTATAACATCTTTATTGCCAAGCTCTAAAAACAACTTTTAGAGAATAGAAATCAGGTCAAATTCCTGAAACAAGAGGGTAGAAGGTCAGATCCCAACCTGACCCGGTCTCTGTTTGATTTCTTCTGGCTGGTCACTACTACTAAAACGCAAAGCACAAAGGAAGAATGCACTTTACTTTGGCACCGGTCTCTGCTTATCATAGTGTAGAATATAAGAGAGTGTTTTTAAATGGGGATGGGGGGTTTCAGGGTCACATTTTTTGAGAACTTGATGAAAGCTAGGAATCCTCTCTCTAGAAAGAACACACAGAAAAATTGCATAACATTTCAAGTTTATAGACTCTCCCATTTTCCCCTCTAACTCTGCAACAGTGGCTTTCACACTTGAGAGTGCATGAGAATCCCCTCCTCCAGAGCGTCCTAGAGTTTCCAATTCCATTATTCTGGGTGGGTGGGGTCTGAGAATGTGCATCTCTAATAGGTTCTCAGTGATGCTGATGCTGCTGTGTCTGGGAGTCACAGGCTGAGAACTGCCACTCTAGGACTCTATGGGCCAGACTGAAAACATCTGCTCCAGGGAGCCCACTTAGAGCATTTCCAGTGCTGGGAGGAGAGGCCCATCAATAAGTCTTAGGGCAGAAGATGAAAGGTACTAACTCTCAGCAACACTGACCTCTGATCTGTGACCTTCAGCAAACACTCACCTTAGGGGCTGGTGAAATCCTCCTTGTCTTTTCCTCTAATGCCTGTTTGTCTCTCCCCTCTCCTTAACCCCTGCCCTTATCCCTTTCTGTCTCAGGGTCCCCATGTCTATGCATCCTTCTCCTTCCCCATCTGTCTCTGTGTGCATATGTGTGGGTAATCTAGATGACTGAGTTTGCCTCTGTCCTTCTCTTATTGTCCCTAATCTCTTTCCCTCTGCACCCTATTATAATAGGAAACTGTATTCGCATTTTACAATTTGTCGTAGCTATTCAATTAAGTTTTATGGCTCATATTCTTAATTTCGAAGCAGGTAAATGGAATATTTTATATTTCCCTCTAAGGACATAAAATACTAAAGCCTCTTAATATTTTTCCCAAGATAACTCACATCTTGGTTAATGGAGGAAAATATTCCCATCTTTCTTTATACAGGCACAATCTAATAGAACTTTCTGTGATGGCAGAAATGTTTTGATTCTGTACTGTTCAACTCAGTAGCTACTGGCCACGTGTGGTTACTGAGCACTTGAAATACAGCTAGTGTGACTAAGGAAGCGAATTTTTTATTCTTAAGTGGTTTTAAATTTAAATAGCCACATGTACCTAGTGACTACAATATTGAACAATGCAACTTTATGTTATATACCTTGAATTTATATTGTATAAAGTATTACATATATACGGCATGCAGGTTCCTTTTAAAATCTCTCAAGCTATGATAGATCAACTTGACATCAAAATAGAAATGCATCCATTTCCCTACCCTCACATGAATCTGATGGTGCAACTGCACAAGGAGTTACATTTTTAAACATACAAATTACAACAATAATGTAATTGTAAATAAAGCTATGCTAAACAATGAAGAGATCTTTCTACCAGTCACCTAGGAGCTGGAAACCTTCTCTCCAGGGAGTAACATAACCATCTATGTACGTCAGTTGGACCAGCTCTGTTTGTTCCACTTGAACAGGGACTCGGAGGCAGCAGCATGAACACCATTCATTAGTAGACAGGAGTCCCACTGGTCACTAACCCAGCATGAAGTCTTGCTGCAGTATCCAGACAAATAATCTCAACTCCTGTTTTGGTGATGGCTCAGGATCTCAAGGAATCTCAAAAACTCTAAGAACCTCTCAAACCAAAATTACTTCAAATTCACTCTAATTTCAAGGTGTATAAATACATGCTGTGCAGCCCCTTTTCAAAGCCAGTGCAAGAAATTAAGTGAACTGATAGAGTGTCGTAATTTCAAAGGGTTCGTGGGATCACTGTCCAGCCCCACATGTTGAAATCCCTCTGATGGTGCAGCCTCAAATTTGTAGTCAAGCGCCTTCAAATCTTCCTATCCCTAGAGTTGTGGTTTTGTTGTTTTTTGTTGTTGTTGTTGTTGTTGTTGTTGTTGTTTTGGTTTTTTTGAGACAGAATCTTACTCTGTCACTCTGGCTGTAGTACAGTGGTGTCATCATAGCTCACAGCCACCTCAAACTCCGGGCTCAAGCGATCCTTATCTCTCTGCCTCCCTAGTAGCTGGGACTACAGGCCTGTGCCACAATGCCCGGATAATTTTTTCTATTTTTTGTAGATAAGGGGTCTTGCTCTTGCTCAGGCTGGTCTCGAGTGATCCTCCCACCTCGGCCTCCCAGAGTGCTAGGATTACAGGTTTGAGCCACTGCACCTGGCTGTCCTATATCCCTAGAGTTTTGAGCTGGCTTAGAAAACATGAAAATTAGCTCTTGTTGGAGACCGTATCCACCTTGAAACCCATGCTATGGAAATGAAAAACAAACCAGATCTCACTATCTTTAATTGTTGTCCAATAATTCTGCCCTCACCAAGGATTCATACCATTGACCAAAGGACCAAAGTTTCTCGGGGGAAATCTGAGTTTTCCCAATGCCTATCATAACATCTGTGTGATGATAAGACTTTATATTTGTAGGCCACTTAAGAGTTTATCAGTTGCTTTCATTTACACTGCCTTCAATCCTTTTGACAACAGTGGGAAGTGGATATTACGGCTTCACTTTTACAGATAGGAAATTTAGGCTCAGAGGGTCTCATTGATAGGGAAATGATTCATTGAAACATTTAGGTAGGTAGAAAAGAAATCTAATTTGCAGAGAAGTAGGTTTGGGTCAGACGGCTGGGGAATCATATCAAACTCCCCACTGTCTTAGACATAGTACATAATACGTTTTGAGAAGCAAAATTGCCATTTCACATTGAATTAACCACATGGAACCCAGCCCAGCCTGTCCCAAGGCAGATTAATGGAAGCAGAATTTGAGAAAATGCCTTTGAGCCTTCTTGAAATACATGTTATTGTATGCAAGGCTTTTACAGATGCATTTTTTTCTGAATCAAGGATTGGCACATTGTATGAGCTTTATATAATGGCAAGGCTTTTCTCCCTGAAACCAGTCAGAAGCCCAAAACCTCATTAAATGTTTACCATAATAAATCACCTTAATATATCTCACTTTGTTAAGTTGTTATCCAGTTAGTGTAATGTAAGCCAAGTCTGTAAAAGGAGCTAGCTGAACTCAGTGTAAACCTATTAAAGAAATTTACTTACCCCTGAATTGACCTGTTTTGAACACTGAGCCATATTTTCAGGGACAGATTAAGAAACAGATTCTAGCCTGAATATAGAAGACTTTTTTCCTTTAAATAAAATCTATATCAGGAGCATAGAACTTTTACAGCCTTTATTTGAAGTTCCAACATGAAGTGATATTCTGTTGAACACTTTGCGGGTAGCTATGGCAACAATGATTATCACCACATACTACCAACCGAAATACCACCTGTACACATCTATTCTAAACCCTTAATTAACAAGAAAAGCCCAGTTCAAATTTCCAGTTGGTAAATTTGGGAGAAAACTTTTTAAAAAATGTTGGGAAATCTATTTAGGTTTTCCTTCTGTGTTTGGTTCATGCAGTTTTGTTTTTTTGTTTTTTTTTTTTTTTCCTCTTCTTCTTCTTTCAGGACAACTTAAGTCTGACTCTCTCCCTTCCTGCCCACACTAGAACCACCCACACTGTTAAGTTTCTGGAGAAACAGAGGTTTCAGCATTTCCTTTTCTAAGGAGTTAATCAGTAATGAGAGCTCCAGGGACCCAAAAAAGTACTCCTTTCAAACAATCATCTATGTGCATGAGAATGTTAGGTTTGTTTTTAGTTTCTCTGTAGGAAGGAAGGAGATCGGGCAGAGGGAAGGCAAACAGGAAAAGGAGGTAAAGACCGAAGAGAAAGGAAGCTAACCAAGAAGGAAAACAGGTGAGAAAATAAGGAAGATGAGCCCAGAATCAAAAAAAAAAAAAAAAAAAAGAGTAAGCTATTTAAATCTGTGAGGAAGAAAGCAAGGGGGAAAATGTGCACAATCCATGGAAAGCAGAAACAGGCTTCATATAGGCTTAGAATAGAAGATTCTGTAGTCAACTGAGTGCAGGAGCTGGCTCCAGTTCTTCACCCCTCCCTATTTCCATGCCCTTTGCCCTGTAACTCTGAAGTGCCCACCCACTCTGACTTTGGACTAAGTCGTGTGACCTTCTTTGGCCAATGGGATATTAGCAAACGTGACGCAACCAGAGGCTTGACAAGTGCTTGTGCTAGTAGACTTGCTTGCTCCTGCCCTTTGCCCACGCTATGAGAACATTCCTGGGCTAGCCTGCTGGAGGATCCAAGACAAATGGAGCTGAGCTGAGGTGCTCCTGTCTTCCCAGCAAAGGCCATCTTAGATCAGCTGACGGCTAGTATACACAGAGATATCTGAGCAAGCCCAGTCAATATCAAGAAAGCTGCCTGGTCAACCGGCAGCTGACTGCAGACGCAGGAGTGAGCCCTGCTTGGGTCAGCTAAATAAATGCATATTGTTGTAAGCCACTTAGGAGGTTTGTCATGCTGGATTAATGTGGCAGTAGATAACCAATACAGGTACATACCCTCTTAATCAAGCACCTTCATTCTATCCCATTATATTAATGCTTTCTACCATATACTCTTGCAAGGTATCAAAAGCCCATAGAAAAAAAATAGAATGTCGAATGATTCTAAAATAAATACAGTAAATGCAAATTTGTGAACACAACACCATAGTGTTATTAACCACCAAAATAAAACCCAGGCCATTCTCCAAGGTAAGGTCATTCGGAATTCTACAACTACAGAAAACTTAAAAGGAGCCAGCCAATTCTGTTTTAGGATAAATTAAATTTAGGCAATTAAAAGACACAAACAACAACCTTTATCCATAGTACTAACACTGCACCAACTAATGGACTAAAAAGTTTTGCAAATTCTCGGGTGCCCTCTTAATTGCAGCTGAAGAGCTATAACAATAAATGCAGTTTTCTCCAACCGTGGGCTTGAGGGTAAACAGGGTAGGTGATCCCTGATGAATCTGTGCTGCCAACTTCAAAAACAGAGGGTAACAGCTGCTATCAACAGCACATTCCCTAGCTTACCATAAAAATAACAAATGAATTGTCACTTGAACGAAAAAAAAACCTTGAGAACATATGTGGAAGAGCACTGCATTCACTTTCTGTAAACTGTACTGTACAAAGAAAAACATGACTGGAAAATGGACAGCGCAAGCAATTAGAATAGAAAGGTCTCTTTTCCTATAAAGCTGAGTTACATTTTCTTTCAAATGAGAAATGCTGGGGGTGTGGGAGAGGGTGTGCTTAGAGGGTCATTTGCAAGGGGAGATATGTGTACTAAGTGAATGAGACGATACTCTCTGCATCCCAAATTACGTGTTTAATCAAAGACCCTGTTAGGTATGCAGCTGAGTAAACTGAGTAGCAACATGCTGAAATAATATAAAATGGATTTTTGATTGACTGCAGTAATCAGGGAACAGTCAGTGGCATGAACAATCCTTGAATCATGTTATTATGACCTTGGAAGGCATTTTTGATTGACAACAACTTGAAAGGAGGAAAAAAAAAACAACTTGGAAAAATCTGAAGGATTTCTAGTTTTGTATTCTGATCCTTGTCCAACTCATAGGTGGTCCCTGCGGCACAGCAAAAATTGCCAGTATCGCTCCTCAGCGGCTGGCGCCCCACTCTGTCCCATACCTTCCATGCATGGATAGTAGAATAAGGAGAAGATAATTATTGGGTTCACAAGGCCTTTTCTAATATGTGAGGGGTGGGAAGACAGCTGACTCTGGTTCCTTGAACCTTTTCCTTCTTCCCCAGTTTTTAATGGTTTCCAGATGCCAGAAAGATAGTTCAGAGGAGATGAGGAAGACAGAAGAATCCAATGAAAAGCAGTGAAGCTTCAAACCCCTTGAGATTTCTTCGTCCGTCCATCCATCCATCCATCCATCCATCCATCAAACAAACTTAATTCAAATACTGGATGCCTATCATGTGCTTCCTATGTTTTAAGTGCTGTGGAAACACTGATGAATGAAGCCCATTTGTGACCTCCCTAGAAGAGATGCTAGTCTAATGAAAGAGAATGGAAGGAGGGTAACTAAATCCCTATAACACAGTCCTAGGGTACCACAGTGGAGAGTGTAAAAGTGTTATGAGAGCCTTGGGGAAGGAGTGACCAAATCCACCCTAGGAATGGAGTTGAGCAGGCTTTCTGATGGAGAAGAGTTTGGGTCCCTTCTCTATCATAACAACAATAAAATCAGCCAGACAATGGAAAGTTTACTTCACGGTGGTACTTGAAGTGGGTCTTGTTTCACTCAGAAGTCTAATCAACAAACCCCTATTGCCCATGGACCTCCAGCAATAGGCTCTAAATCTCAAATGTTACACTTAAAACTATGTCTCTGAATTAATACAAACGTCCAAATGACTTATCATGAAAAATTCTTACCATTACATGGGCCTAGAATAAGTGTGGAACATTTTATTAGATTCCAGAAACTGTGCTAGGAATGATGCCTTATTTGTTTAAAAAGGGAGCAAAGGCTTGGTTTTATTTCCTTCAACTCACAAGAAATCTCTGAGATTTATAATGATATATATTTGACAGCCTTTCCCTATCTACTTGAACAATGAAGTGTATTTTGGATTTGGGTTTTGCTCTCTAAAAATAAGACGTTGCTTTAATTTTTTTTTTAAAAAGTATGTTAGTCAAGAAAACAAAATGAGATGTATTCTTTTCACTGAAATTGTCTTTTTGGGAATGTGATGTTATACTGAGAGATCTAACCAGGCAGACTTTTAACCCAAAATATTTTATTTTCCCCACATGAATAAATTTTATATTTTGTCCTTGAGAAGAAAGACCAAGAAAACTTGCCATGGGCTAAGGAGACAGGACTCAAATACAGTGCATTTTCTTAAATGAATCCCTTGGATTTATGGGTTGATTGCATTAGAGGGCCACAGGAAGTGCATTTTGTCAATGCCACCTGACTTCTGCTTCTTCACTTTATAGAGAGTAAATTCAATGCTGACTATTGAAAAGAAGCCAGTGCAGCATTTTCAAAAATATTTCCAAAACTTACTTTGGACCATAAACAAATTTAAGCCAGGGAAAAATTAACAGGCCACTATTTTGCAGACTGGAGACTGTAATTTATAGTGTTTTATGAGATTTCTCTGCGTCAAAGTTCAAAATTTTGAGTAGTCAATTTATGGATCTCATTCAATCATTTGAATAACCCCATGAAATTGGAATTATCATTATTTTACAAGGAAAATGAGGCTCAGAAAGATTTAGGAGAAGGTTGTAAGAGAAGCAGCCAAGACTGAACTGCAGGATTGATAGACTTCAACAACCATTCTTTTCTCACCACAACACATTAACTATGATTAAACCATTTTCTGTTTGACTATTAAAATACTGCATTCTGTTTATGCTATGGAATAGCTAAAAGACAGCTGAATCTAGAGATTGATAAAGCTAACAAAAGACATATTGATTAAGTAACCTCACTCACTACTGTTTGAAGCAAGAGACAACAATATCAATTATGGAAAGCAAAAAGAATGGAACAAGCTCATCCTCTCCTTACAATCAATTATTAGGGCGGGGAAGGATAAAATATTAATATTAAACCAAAATGGGAAGACAAAACAAAACAAAAAAACCAGTTTGGGTATGATTGGAAAAAACTTAATTACAGATACATATGGCCCTTTAAGACAAGGCACCAGTTAAGTCTTTTATTTTTTTTTTCTTATTTCTCCTGGAAAGAATGCTTGGGCCGGATATATAACACTCTTATAATTTTAAAGCACTTTACAATGTATTTTTACATATATTACTACATTTGTTCTTCGCAACTACTCTATGAAGTAGAATTTATTAATGTCCCCATTTGACGGATGGGAACACTGAGTTCAGAGCAAATAAGCAACCCGCTGAAGCACATAAACGGTGATTATTAACACAGCACTCAATGCCAAGCTTCTGATCTCAGGTCTTCCCTTGGGACAACACACTGCTGTCCCTCCTGCTTTGAATCAAAGAGAAGCAACTTCAAAAATAGATGAGAAAAAATGAAAATCATATAACTCATAAGACAAATTACCCATAAGCTGAAGTCAGCTCATGCCCCAAAGCATTTGGCACTCAATTAGTATGCAAGCTAATTTCTGAAAGATAAATCTTTTATCAGAGTCTATGTATAAAATCATAGTTGAAATAAAGTATTTGGGGGTTAATAATCAAGTAGGAAAAATATTTCATTGCATCTCAGAATACATTTTATACTTTTCTTTAAAAACCCATTTTCTGCTTCTACATTGTTTGGTATTAGATTTAATAGAGTACTAGACATGTAGGAGACACTCAATAAATGTGTCCACTGAGAAATTTTAGTATAAAAAGGCTTGCATATGAATTTTGTTATTATATTTTGGCAAGCTTGGATCTATACTATCTACACTATTAGGCAAAATTTCTACAGTTTTGAATTATATAATACCATGACCAAATGGCAGTACAACTAACCATGGTGTATTAGAGAACCCTTGCAGTACTAATGCTGAAAAAACCCTCCATTTCAGTAGCCCTACAATAACAAACTTTATATATCTTGCCCATGGATTTATGGGCTGATCTTGACTAGGTTTGGCTGAGCCAGGCTGGACTGCAGACTCAAGTTCACGTGTATAATGCATGTCTTCAATATTCTAAGGCCAGAAGCTACTTGTGCAATGTTCTTCTTATGGTGGATGGAAGAATTGCAAGAGACAAAAGCCAAACCATCTCAGCACATTTAAACCTTCTGCTCATCCATCAACCAATATTCCAGTGTCTAAAGCAAGATACATTGCCAAATCTTACATCAATGGGGTAGGGAAATAAACTCTGTCTCCTCCAGTAGGACATACCACACAGAAAGGGCATAGATGTATAATTCTATTACAAGGAGGGAGTGAAGAGTTGGGAAAATTAATTCTAATTGCAATATGGGAATTTTTCTTTTTTTTTTTTTAAGACAAAAGGAACCTTATCTCACCCTCCTAGAGATGGCATACTACATTATATAGGAACAATATGGTAAATTTTCTTATGTCAACTTTGTATTAACAAAGTCATAAAATAACTTTGTTTCCCAAAAGAAACCCCAGTATTTCAAAGTTTGTTGTTAGAGTGTTGGTGTGTAGTATAAAAGAAGTATCTAGAAATTGGGTCATAAAAAATAGGGTCAGACTTTGAAAGACCTTGAGAACCATGCCAAGAAGTCTAGCCTTGACCCAAGAATAATGGGGAGCTACTGAAGCCCCTTTGACCTTATATTCAGAGACCCAACACCACTTGCCTCCTATATCTCACTATGATGTTAGGCCAGGGGTACATGCCAACTAAGTTTGTTTCATCTTCCTTGCCCATACCTGGTAAGGCTTTCAGTACACTGGGCCAGCTAGTGGTTACATATCAAGTTTTATTGATTTATTTTAAAAAGGTGAAAGGGAAAATGATGGTTCTAATGGTGTTTGTTTTATTTCTATGGAGGTTCTACTTCAGAGAAGAGGATTATTACTTTATTTGTTTTTATCTCCTTTTTTTCTGCCCCAACTTTGCCTGTCTTCATTCACTTTCTTATCCCACTATTGTCTGTTATATAAACAGACCCATGTACATGATTCGGAAGACCTCCAGGACCCAACTATCAAGAATTCCATTGTTCCTGTCTACCTCGATGTTACAGTGATATGCACTATATGAATAATAAAGGATAGAACACCAAGCACATATGGCACTCTCTCTATGCAAATAAAACTCTTTTATGAACTGAAAAAGGCACCTTTGTAGCTGTGTTAACAGAGTAATTGATATACTAGAAAAAATAATGGACTTTAAGCCAAAAAGAACAGTGGTCTCCCAAATACTGGCCAAGTAAGCTTTAGAAGATCATTTTACCTCTCTGATATTCTATTTTCCAGTTTAATAAAATGTAGATGATATTTAGTTTACCTTCCTACCAGCAAAAATTATATCAATTTTTGTCATTTATGTGTGAGCATAGTAAAAATGCCTTACATCAGAATCATTTTGAGATTTGCGTAACAACAGAATACCTTAGGGGAGATCACTTTAATGTAAAGACCATTGTATCCATCACTACTGCTGTGTAACAAGAAGTCACAACATCTAAGCAGGACAGAACGATAACCATTTATCTTCATTCTCATGAGTCTACAGGTCAGCTAAGGTAGCTCTACTTCAAGTTCCAGGTCTGTGGGTCTGCTGGGACAACTCTGCTCCATGTATCTTTTATTCTTCTGGGACTAATGAGCTACTAGGGAGACATGTTATTTTCAGAGAAGTGGCAGAAGCACAATAAAGATAAGCGGAAATGTGAGAGACTTCTTAAGGCCTGAGTTCAGAATTGGCATGCTGTCATTTCCACCTACGTTCTATTGCTCAGAGAAAATCATGTGGCCAAGCCCGACATCAGTTTGGTGGAGAAATATATGCCCACAGTGGCAGGGAGAATGGAGTGAAGATTTTCTGAATAATAATCTAAGTCATCCCAACTCTCCTTTTCTCTGTGTAAGACTTTTTGAAGAACAATTTAGGTAGGATGTATGCTTTCAACATGCCATATTCCTGATCAAGAACCACACCACAGTGGCTCTGTAGCACACCTTTATTAACCAACCCAACAGCCACCGCCAACAACCTTCATTGACACCTCAATTAGAGAGGCTGGAAAGCCCAATGCTTCCTTTCCCAGCCTCTTGTGCCCCTAGGGGTAAGCACGTGGTTCAGGTCTGTCCAATGAAACAAAATCAGAAGTCTGAAAAAGGCATTTGGAAAGGTTTTTGTTCCCTTTAGGAAAGGGCAGGTGCAAGAAGAGAGCTGGATGGCATCACCATTTTCCCCTTCTTTCCAGTATGAATGCGGAAGTGACACCTAGAACTGTAGCAGCCATTTGACAACTGTAAGATGACAAGCATGAGTACAGAAAGCCAACATTCTCATGACTGGTTCCCTGAAGACATTATGGGGCATCTTATCATGTGAGTAAAGTAATGTATTATTTATTACTTAAAGTCACCTTTGTGTTACTTGTAGATGAATGCATGCTGTGCAGGCTCTCAATTGTCTACTGGATAAAATCTAAACTCTTCTGCCTGGCTTTCCATGTCCTTATTAAACTGGTCTCCAATTTGCCTACCTATTCTTTGCCAAATACAAGTTAAGAAAGTTCACAATATTGAAGAACTCATCAGGTAGTAGGATTAGCTACCTTTCCTCTGAACCCAGGGGCTTTTAAAACAGCTTTATTAAGGTATGGTTGACATAAAATAACCTGCACAATTTGATAAATTCTGACAAGTGTATATATTCGTGAAAACATCAACACAATGAAGAGAATTAACATTTCCATAACCTCTAAAAGTTTTCTCATGTCCCACAAAAATGTGGCATTTCGCCAGGCACGGTGGCTCACACCTGTAATCCTAGCACTCAGGGACGCCAAGGCGGGAGGATTGCTTGAGCTCAGGAGTTCAAGACCAGCCTGAGCAAGAGCAAGAACCTGTCTCAACTACAAATAGAAAAAAAATTAGCCAGGCATGGTGGCACATACCTGTAGTCCCAGCTACTCGGGAGGCTGAGGCGGGAGGATCGCTTGAGCCCAGGAGTTGGAGGTTGCAGTGACCTATGATGACGCCACTGCACTCTAGCCAGGGTGACAAAGTGAGACTCTGTCTCTCAAAAAAAAAAATGTGGTATAAACAGTGAAATACTATTCAGTCATGAAAAAATAATGAAATCCTGTCATTTGCAACAACATGGATTGACCTGGAGGACACTATGTTAAGTGAAATAAGCCAAGCACAGAAGGACAAATACCACATGATATCATTCATATGTAAAATCTAAAAAAGTTGATCTAATAGAAGTAGAGAGTAGAATAGTAGTTACCAGAAGCTGGGCATGGGAGAAAGGAGGGAGGAATGAGGATAGGTTTTTCAATGGGTACAAAGCATCTGTTGGATAGGAGGAATGATTTCTGGAGTTCTAGCGCACAGTAGAATAACTACAGTCAACAATAATGTATTGTAGACTTCAAAATAGCTAAAAGAAAGGATTTTGAATGTTCTCATGACAAAGAAATGGCAAGTGTTTGAAGTGACAGATATGCTGCTTTTCCTGATTTGATCATTATACAATGTATATATGTATCAAAACCTCACACTGTACCCCATAGATATGTACAATTAATGTGTCAATTAAAAACAAAACAGTATTTTTAAAAACAAACTTGCTATGAATGTTCACATATACATCTTTGTATAGAAATATGCTTTTATTTCTCTTGGGAAAATATCTAGGAGTGGAACAGCTAGGTCATATGGGAACCTAAAATATCTTTGAAAACTCTAAGCATTTTCTCAGTCATTCCCAAAGTATTAGCGTCAGAGGCCTTGTTCATAGGTGCAAGGGTGAGAGACATTTAAATATCATGTGTTTATAACTGGAGAATTTCCTGTGGTCGGAAACAATTCTTCATGAGTATCTCACATTCTTGCATGTCTTCTCAGCAAAGGCATTGACAGTTTTGGTTCCAGACTTCTTTTCAAGGATGTTTGGATAACACAGAGCCAGCACTAGAGTGAGGCAATCATGGCACCCAGGGTTCCAAGTTTAAAGAGGCACACATTCCCAGGGTTATGCAAATACAAGTGGCCCAGGGTCAGCACCTGAGAGTGAACACCTCCTTAATGTTGAGCTGTAGGTGACTCACTTGCCTCACCCTAGTCCTAGACCTATAAAGCAAACAGCTTTGGCAGATACAGATACCCTCCAGAGCAGAGGGTAGATGTGTTTGTTCTCCAGGATAATACAGGTAATATATTCCTCCAGGACAAAGTCTGGGCAGGTTTGCTAGCAGCTCCCTTTAAAAGATTGGGGTTTCATATGTTTGCAGCTCCTAAACTGGGATGTAAACCCATTGTGCGGGTGGCATCTACCTAGGCCCACATTTGTGTCACCTCCATGGGGCTTGGGGGAACTGATGCAAACATGAAGCTCATGTTGGCAGCTGTACTATGAATAATAAGGTTTTTTGTCTCTGAATCAGGAGTCTCATATCTTCTTCCGGCATCCATAAAACTGTGGCAGGCTCACTTGTTAGCCTGCAAGCAGGGAGAAATCTCAGACTCTTCACAGTTCTTGACACCTATTCCCACAGTGGGATACCTAATCCATTATCTTGGCACCCAACTAAGAGAGAACTCTTAGGGAGTGCAGGCAATTGCTGCATGATCTCGTACAGAAGCCCAACGGAATTCATCCATTCGCCTCTATGCATTCCATTATTGCACTCACTCGTTTATCCATCCAGCAAGCATTTACTAAATTCTGACTGCATGCCAAACACTGTTAGGCAGTGACAGAAAATAGATATGTTGTCTGCCCTCCTGTATTCACAGCCTCGTTGAGGGAGCAGACATGCAACAAAAAATTACAATTCAAGGAGATTACTGCTGTAACAGAGATGAGGGGAGGTCAGGGAAGGCTTCACAGGGGAGACGGTGTTTGAGTTTAGTCTGGAAAGACCTACAGGCGTTCACTGGAATTGAAGATGGGAGTTGGGTGGAGAGAGCAGGCAGGTGCAAAGTCATACGCATATGAAAAAGAAGGTTAAATTCAGGGAATGATGCAAGGATTCCTGTGGCTAAAGCAGACCGTGTGTGTTAAGGGGGAGAAGAAAGAGAGGGAGGAACCATGGGAGAGAGGGTGGGGCATTGAGGGAAAAACTCTGAAGAGGTAGATATACACAATCCAAGGAAGTAGGGCTTCAAAGTTGACTTTTGCTTGTTTTGTTTTGTTTTGTTTTGTTTTTTGTCTTTGAAGGAGATTTTATATATTTTTTTTTCTCATGAGGAGAGGGGAAATTAAAAATACAGAAAAAAATAAGAACATAAGCATCATTACATCTACAGCTAACTAACAACCATTAACTATTGCATTTTGATTCCACTTTACCACCTGTAAAAACAATGCGTGTTTATTATAAAGAGTTCAATGTTCCATGATGCACCTAAAAGTAACCACACATATCACACCACTCAGAAAATAACTATCATTTTTATTAGGTGGACATAATTCCAAAAGAGATGGCTAGATATACAGGGATTATTTTCTAAGTATAACTTTTATACTGTAGAGAGATTTATTTTAAATAAAAAGTATTAATTTCAATTTTATTTAGCTTAACAGAAGAGAATAAAGATGTTCTTGAATTTAAAATATACTATGCATTACCATAGAGATATTATTTCCTAAATTATAGCTAAATTATAGCTTAAGGGTTAAGAAAAAATAAGTTAAAAATAAAGACATCTGTACCCGAATGTTTATATGGCAGCACAATTCACTATTGCAAGGATGTGGAAACAACCCAAGTGCCCGTCAATCCATGAGTGGATTATTAAAATTTGGTATATGTTTACAATGGAATATTACTCAATCATAAGAAACAACAGTGATCTTGCACCTCTTATACTTTCCTGGATTAAACTTAAGCCCATTATCCAAAGTGAGGCACCACAAGAGCAGAAGAACAGGATCCACTTGTACTCACCATCAAATTGGTACTAACTGATCAACACTAGGTTGATCACATGGCAGAAATACTCTCTAGGGATTAGGGGGATGGGGGGTAAA
>RJWJ010032114.1:0-18743 GCA_004363605.1 Indri indri
CCGCTGAAGACAGAGAGCATGTCTCATGTGACCAATGTTGACTGCCTGATCCAGAGACCCCGATCTATACCCCAGCACTGGCGGATAAAAGCTGCTGACTGCTATTCCCTTGGGCTTCCCTTGCCCTGTCTGCAGGCCAGCTCCTCCCTCTGCCCCAACAGTCTTTCTCTGGCCTCCTCCTCGCAGCTTCCAGTCCCCCAGGCAGTGTCTGGGTAGTCACATGCCTCAGGAGGCACCTGCTTTTCCCCAAGGCTCATTAATCACACCCATGTGACTGCAGCAGTTTTCTTCTCTGGTGGCAAGATGACACCCAGTCCCTGGAGTGAGGCTCTGAGAGCCAAGAGGTTAAGCTGCCCTTGGTTCACAGGGACATGCCCAGAGCTGGGTGAAGCAGCCCCTTTCCCAGGGCCAGCCAGGAGCCAGAGTGAGATGTGTCTGTCTCTTCTTCCTTTGCCAAACTGCTGGAGATGTCTCAGGCAGCTCCCACAGGGTGACCCTGTACCCCTCCATGCCTCCTCTGGTGCTTCACATTCAGCGATGGCTCTAAGATGCCCATGGAGAAGTGGAGGTGAGAATCAGATGCTCCCACATCAGGGGCGCCATGCCCACAACGTTCTCATTGGCCTTCAGACCCTTTGGCCGAACAGCTGTGCCTGGAAGCACAGCCTCTAGGAGCCAACACTCATGTTTCTGCCCTCTGAACCACAGCAGGTCAGCCAGAGAGTGGAATTCCCAATATGGCGGGAGTGGAGAGGAGGGTGCAGGAGTGAGGGATGTCTCTGTGATGCGCAGCTGCCTCCACACACCGCGTGGTCAAATGAAGACCCTTCTGTGTCTCAGGGCAGTGGAGCCCTTAGGAGACGTGTGCCATGGAAGCCTCTCACATGACAAAAGAAGGGGCAAAGAATGACATCCTGCTACCAGCCCTTGGCTGACTGCATGGGATCAGGCCTCAGTCACGAGGGCTCGTGTCTCGGGGCACGTGACATGGCCTCCAGAGGTCAAACCCATGCAGCGATGAGGATCACAGAGGCAAATTTGACCTTTGCCGCAGCCCTCCCAGCTTTGCGCAAAGTGGCCAGAGCTGATCCAGGAGTGTGGTCAGAAGATGGTATCTTCCACCCAGTGTTAATGAAAACTTGAATATCTGCCTCAAGACATCAGAAATGCAGCTTACTCAACTATGATCCTCCGGGAAGCTGGGTGAAAAACAGGTAAATTCCAAATTCCTATAGTTAAGTTGGTTAATCGCAGTGGGAGGATGTTGGGAGCTCCCTTGTCCCCCCCCAGATAAAGGCTAAAGTTTCCACTTGACTTAAAGAGGTGAGTGAGTGTGTAGCAGTAGTTAAGCGACTTCTAGGAGACCTTTTGAAGCTTGGCAAATCGCTTTTTCAAAAAGAATTTTTTTTCTTGAACTATATCCCATTCTCCAACTACACAGGTTCTGAGCGTCCCTTTAACCCCAGATAGATAGAACTTTCTTAATTCATCACACTGCTTGCCAAATTCATATGCTCCACCTTAAAACATTCATTCGAGTGACTGAACTCTGCCAAACACAAAAGCAGAAGGCAATCTAATTCTTCAGAACACTATTTAAATGAGGAATTTTTAAACTGCATATATCTTTTAAGAGCTATAATTTAACTGAGCAGATTTCCTAAACAAGATAAGCATCTCACTTCCTAGCAATGATTCATCTGGTTATATTCGGGGATGAGATGCAGCTGGCATGACTGGCACCGCCGTGACAGCAGCAGAAAAGCTGAGCTACTCTGAGCAGTTGGTAACCAGCAACTGCTGGGCTCCCAAGAGCAGTGCTGCTCTGGCCACCTCCTCCCTCCCCAGGGCCACCCCAGACTGTCTCAGGCGGTCATGGCCTGCTTCAAGCTAAGGCTGGCTCCTCTCCTGATTGGCTGGTGTCTGTGTAGTCAAATATTTTGAACATCACCCCTGCTTGTAAGAAATGTCCTCGGACAATGATATTTAAAAAACCTGCTGGATTTTTGTTTTCCGCACTCTCCTTTCAGCAGTGTTATCAGATGCACGTAACTGCCCTGACCAGCTAGGAACAGATGGAAACACCCTGCAGAAACCATACATGTACACGCTAGTGCAGGCGGGCGGGAGGCGCCACAGGCGGGGGACCCGACAGACACAAAGGGCAGCTCACACGTTGAGGGGCAGCTGGACCTTGGAAGGTGTGCCCTGCTCTCCGGCCCCAGCAGCAGCCCTCGGGATGGCCGCGGGGGTGGCTCCAGCCGAGGAGGAGGTGTCCTGGAAACAGACAAGAGGAGACAGGAGTGAGGGGAGGAGACTTGTCAGGGGGAAGGAGAGGGGTAGAGTCAGGGTGGCCCGGATAGGTGCTTGCTCCTTCCTCAGCCGCCTGGCCCGCTGGCCCCTGAAACTTGTAGGCTGGGCTTGCCTGGGTTATTAAAATGTTTCCTTAGCCCACGGGAGGGAGCCTGGAGGCCGAGGACACCTGTCCCCTTCCGAGCAGCTTAGGAAACATCCTCTGGCCCGCGTCTGGAGAAAGCCATGCTGGGAGGCCTGGCTTTATTCTTAGCACTTGAATGAATTATTCTTTTTGTTAAAGAACGTCCACACAAAACCTTTCATGCTATGAAACATGAGCTTATTTAAAAACGGTGTCCCCAGGAACTGAAGATTGATCTCTAAAGAAAATTGGCCCTTTGGCAGTGGACAGAGCGGCAGGCCGTGGGGCCAGGATTCATAGGCACGGCCCCTGCAGGTTCAGAAGTGCTCAAAGCTTCGCATCTCCGTGCGGGGAGGCCACCTGAGGAGTGGTCTGCTTTGAGGCGGTGCCTTCTCAGCACCAGGTGTGCCGCGTGCTCTGGGGGAAGGGGTCAAGGGCCAAGGGCCAAGGGTAGGAATCTGGCAGCACCAAGGTCCTGACAAGGAATTCCTGCATGGAGAATTCTTAGACCCAGCCCAGGAGGGGCAGTGCTGTCCCCAAATCCCCTCACAACCCAGCCCCCATCCTGCCCCTGCCCTCCCCTGGGGCAGCCGTCCTGTCTTCCTATTCAGGGGTATTAGAAGGCACAGTGGTTGAACTGTGTCCAAGTCCCAGCCCCTGGCACCTGTGAATGTGGCCTCATCTGGAATAGCGTCTTTGCAGACATAAGGAGAAGAGAGTATCCTTGCTTATAGCGGGCCCTAAGTCCAAAGATGAGACACAGAGGGGGCAGGCACACAGGCCACGCGCCACGGAGTGGACAAGGGTGTGAAGCGTCTGTGAACGCAGGAACACAGAGGATTGCTGGCTGCCACCACAAGTCACGAGAGAGGCCTGGAACAAGGTCCCCTCAGCCTTCAGAAGGAACCAACCCTGTCGACACCTTGATTTCAGACTTCTGGCCTCCAGAACTGTGAGAATAACTTTCTGATGCTTTGAGGGATGCTAGGGCAGCCCCAGGAAGCCCACGCAGGAGGTATTGGGATCCTGGAGGAGGGAGGTCTCCCTCCCAGGCAAGGGAGCCAGGGACTCCTCCCTCCCTCAGGGATCCCTGGTAGCCACAACAGGGACAGGAGAGAGATCCCAGAGACACTGGAGTCAGGTGGCCAGGCCAGGCCGCAGCTACGCGGGCAGAAGGCAGGTGGGCGCTCTGGCTGGGAAAGCACGTGTGTCAACAGGACTGTGCGTCCTCAGGTGGGCGAAGATCACAAAGGCAGAGGTGGGAGGGCAGAGCTGGCTGCAAGGCTGCCAGGCAGGCGGACAGCCCTGGCCCTCGACTGGCTGCTGGTGTGAGGGAGCCAGGGGTGAATCTCCTTGGCTCCTGACCAGTTCCAGCCTTACTGAGCTGAGGAGCCCACACACTGCAGGCCACCTTCTGACCCCTCCCTGGTGGCCCCACTCCCTCCGCACCAGCAGCGCGGTGCCTGAGACTGTGGGCAGCCTCTACAATGCAGAAACTCTCTCTCTCTCCCGTGTAAACGTGGAGCGCCTGGCGGAATGAGCCCGTGCAATCAGGAAGCGCAGCCTCCCTCGTGTCTCCAGGTCACGCTAAGTCTCCAAGGACCCTCCATCGCAACTCAGAGGGAAGGTTGCCGAGAGCCCGGGGTCCAGAGGAAGCCCCTTACCCATCCATTCCCGGGCCGGCACAGATGCAGGGAATGGCTGAGTGCACCCGCGGGGACGGACGGGAGGTGTGGGCATTTCTCCCTGCTGATGGGTTCCAGGGGACAGAGGGGAGACAGAGACCAGGAGGTGGTCCCAGCAACACCTGGGTCACTTTTCCCACAGCCGCCCCATGGAGTCCAGGGAGCTTCATGCAGGGACAGACACCGGATGGGGAGGAGAAGGTTGCCACCTCACTTCCCCCCAGGACCTCCCTCCTGGGGCATCTGTGTAGGGGACAGGCACCCTGAGGCCTGGTTTCCCAGTGTCCATGGGTCGCCCGCCTCTCAGTACTGCTGCATCGGGGACAAAGTTGCAACATGAGCTTTAGAGAAGACATTCAAACCGTGGTAGGGGTGGCGGGCATGGAGGAGCCCAGGGGGCCCCGGCCAGCAAGGCAGGATGCTAGACTGCAAGAGGCAGGGCTGCGTGACTCCCGAGGGTTCTGGTCCTCACCCAGAGGCTACAGGGAGAAGGTAGCCCAGGCTCACACCTGCAGCTTTATGGGGACCTGTCAGGAAGCCCCAAGGAAGCTCGGCCTGGATCAGGGAGCCAGGGGAAGGGTCTGGACAGGCTTTGGAGGCTATTAGCAGGGACAGCAGCAGCTGTGACCGACGCAGAGCTTACCATGGCCGGGCCCTGCTCTGAGCATCTCCCCTGGAATAAAGCTTTGAATCCTCACGACAAGCCTGAAAATGGGCATTTACAAAAATGAGGAAACTGAGGCACGGAGAAGTTAGGCAAAGGGCTCACATTCACACAGCCAGAAAGTGGCCAGGCTAGGCTTGAACTCAGGCAGACTGGTGCAGCACACCACAAGTCAGGTCCCTGCAGCTGCCAAAACAGCACCATGGATTTACTACCTTACAGTTCTAGAAGCCCAAAGTCCTAAAGTCAAGGCGTTGGCAGGGCTGCTGATACGGTTTGGATGTTTGGCCCCTCCAAATCTCAGGCTGAAATTTGATGGCAGTGTTGGAAGTGGTTGTGGGGGTGGAGCCCTTGGTGAGGGCTCGGTGCTGTCCTGGTAATGAGCAGTTCTGGCTGTGTTAGCTCACGTGCCAGCCGGTGGTTTGAAGGAACCCGGCACCTCCTCCCTGTCTTGCTCCCTCTCCCGCCACGGGACACACCTGCTCCCCCTCCATGTTGCGCCTCCACTGGAAGCTCCCTGAAGCCCTACCAGAAGCAGATGCTAGCGCCATGCTTCTTGTATAGTCTGCAGAACCGTGAGCCAAATAAACCTCTTTTCTTTACAAATTACCCAGTTTCAGGCATTCCTTTAGCGCAGCAAACACAGACTAACACAGCTGTGTTCCCTCTGGGGGCTCTGGGGGAAAATCCCTTCCTGCCTTTTCAGCTTCCAGAGGCATCTGCATTCTCTGGCCGGTGGGCCCTTCCTCCACCTCCAACGCCAACAGTGCAGCATCTCCCTCCCTCCCTCCCCCTCCCACCGTCCCCCTCTCTCTCTCCCCCTCCCTCCGCCTTCCTCCCTCTCTCTCTGTCTCGTATCTGGGCTGCCATCATCTTGTCTCTTTCTGTGGCTCTGACCCTCCTGCCTTCCTCTCACATGGACCCCGGTGACTACGTGGCCACTGGATAGTCCAGGAGCAGCTCCTCACCCCAGGGTTGTTGTCTCTTCTGCCATGGGCAGTTCTGGGGCTCCGGACTCCGACATGTTCGGGGACCACTGTTCCCTCCTCTACTGACAGGACTAGTGGATTCACAGTCTGGAGGCAAGAAGGAGAGGATGGCTGAATTTCCAGCCTTGACTAGCCGGAGATGCCACTTGAAGAGAAGTGGGTGTGAGATCAGAGAGGGCTTGGTGTTGGACATGTGGCATTTGGCCTGGAGATATCTTGGCATGGAAGAGGAGGGCACCCACAATGCCATCCAGGCCTGGATGGGTGACCTGAGGTCACGAGCACAAAGCTGACCTGGAGGTGATGCAGCCTGGCCGTGGGGCCTGTTGCCTGTGACCTTAGACAAGAGCCTTGAGCCTCAGTTCTGTCATCTTTGAGAGCTGTGGACATCTGCTCTGACCACAGTGGAGTAATAGGGACTAGATTCAGCCTCCTGCCTGAAACAACGGGAAAACTGACAAAACACAGAATCAGTGGTTCCCAGGACTTTGGAAACCAAGCAGTGAAGGACAGAGAACCTCAAGGGATGAGAAAATGGGGTCATGATGGTGCCCATCGTCTAGCCTAGCTGGACTACTAAATGAGATAATTTGTGGCATATAAAGGAGTCACAGTAAGTACACAAACTACACAGTCGTCACAGCAACTGCTATGGTTATTGTCATTCCTAAAGCCAGGGTTTAAGGGGACGCAGTGGCCCGGGAGGCTGTGCAGCCAGGAGATGACACCCTGAGACAGCCCATAGGATGCAACCCAGTGGGGCCCACAAAGGGGACAAGATGGGGCTGACAAAGCAGAAGGAGCCCAGAGTCACTGTGTCCCATGGCCCAGGGGGAGGGGAGACTGTTGCGGGGGCAGCCGCCGTCACTAGTGCTGCACGCTGTGGAACAGCAAAGGGAGCCCAGGACCAAGAAGGATCCACCGGACTCAGGGATGCTGACGTGCACAGGTGCTTCCTGGGGCTGCAGGCTGCCCCTGTTGGATGACTAGGGAGACTTGTACCCTTCATCCTGCCTCTCAGGACACACAGAGGACACTGGTGTGCTCCCTGCAGGCAAAGCCCTTGCTCCTGGCTGGGCCAGTGGACCCGCAGTCTCCGGCTCATGCCCTGTTCTGCCCTGTTGGTAACAGAGAAGACTGTACATTCAGGTCCTGCATGGCACTGCCCTGGTGATGCTCTGGTGCCGTGGGAGGGGCAGGGGTGCTGCCCCAGTTCACAGAGTAGGAAAAGGTGTGTGGGGCCAGAGCAGTTCCCAGGCACAGTCAGCCCCCAGGCCTGGCATGGGCGGCCTGGCTGGCTGAGGACACAGAACACTGTGCCGCCGTCTATGCTGCCGTCTACACTATAGGCCTGGAGGGCTGTGCAGGGCACACCCCGTGGAAAAGGAGGTTAGAGAAATGGATATGAAGGATTATCTCATTTCTGCCAACAATGCATGTTTTTTAAAGACAAAAGTCAGCAAACTTCCATATGAAATGGTAAGGTTGATCCTCTTGGGAGCTAGATTTTGGGATATTAATTTTAATTAATTAATTTTGTATTAATTTTAATCTGCATGTTCAACTTTTACATCATTTTCATATCAAGTGACCGTGGTTTTCTGAAACATTTTCACAGGGATGTGTAGAGGATAACAGGGTTGAACAACTTGAGGTCTGGCTGCTGGTGGGCCCACGACATCCTTGGTTCCCCACACGCCACCTTTGCTGGGGTTGCTGGGGGATGATGGGAGAATGGGGTGTGACCCTGCAGCACCAAAGGGGCCAGGCTGACAGTTCGCATGGCCAGGCTCGGGGGACGCTGCTCTGCGGCAGCGGGCAGTCGGCCGGGTGGCGGAAGCAGCGGGTACACAGACAGCTGGCTCAATCCTGGCCCGTAGCCCTGCTTTCGTTAACGGGCCTCCTGTCCTGTCCAGATGAACTCTCCAGAAACAGCCAAACCATCCAAAACCAGCACGGTATGAGCAAAGTGCAGCCAGCGCCCGGCTGGGGGACAGCCTGCCTAGAGTCCGCCCTGGCTCACTGGTCTCGCCTCCCCGGTGTCCTCGGGCCACCCACGCCACATTCGATAGGAGGGAATGATGTGTGTGGGCAGGGGAGGCAGGGAAGATGGAGTCCCACCTGTGGGCAGAGGGAGCCGGCTCGGGGGAGAATGTGGACTTGCTGGAGCAGCAGCACGAAGGCTCAAGACCCCATCTCTGCTGGCATCCACGACTCCCCCAGGTGAGCCGAACATAAGGCGGTCCGCAGGGCGGGGCGTTAGGAGGCTCAGCCAGGGCCATGTGGGGAGCTGCCACAGGGCCCACTGGGGTGTCCGGGGCCTCAGCCATCCTAAGATACCGGCGCGAGGGGGAGAGGGACACTCTAACGGCTTTGCTGGAAACCTGTCCTTCAGCTGGAACTTGATTCAGCAAACACTGCAAAGCAAACAGGTGGGATCTCGCAGCCAGCTGGTGCTGAGAGCTGGAGCGGAGGCCGAGAGAGGTCATACCTGGGGAAATGTTTTTGTCTCCCAAACGTCAAGATGGAGCGTTCTCTGAAACCGACGCACAGTGAGCATGGCTCCGTGGGGCTGCCTCCCTAGTGCCACTGCATGGCAGTGTGGGGCCCCAGCGAGCGACGCAGAGGGCCATCCTGCTGTAGGTGGCAATGTCTCTGCCCTTTGGGATGCAAAACTAAAAATGCAATGAAGCTGGCAGCCCGCTGGCTTGGTGCAGCTTCCCGAGGAGACAGGGCCAGCCTGTCCTGCTCTGAGCTGGGGGTGCAGGGGAGGAGCGACGCTGCTGGGGGCCTCCCACCGACCGGCTGTGCTGCGGACTGCTGAGGGCTTGAGGAGAGGCCGCCAGTGCTGTGGGCCAGCAGAAAAGCGGCTGCTCCTCTAAATGATTCTGATTAGAAACCCCGAAGTACAGGGAACAGTTTCCAATCCTTCCAAGAGACGGCGCTGTCTGATGCACCCTCATGCGCCTAACCCATCGCTCCTCTTCCTGAGATACTCATAAGGGTTGCTCTGAAACTACAGCACGTGCAGGATAACAGAAGTCTGGTTTGAGACCCACTAACTGTGACACCAGGGTGTCAAGGGCTCTGACCACATGCGGGGCCTGTAGCTGGACGCGGGCCTGGCTTCCTGCTAACTGCCAGCCCCCTCTCTGATACTGCTTTGATTTGTAATGGCTTAATTTCAATGACTCTGGCCTCAAGGGATTAGTGAAGATGTGGCAGCAGAGAGGGAGTCAGGTGGTGATAAAAATAAGAAATGAGATGGGGCTCCGGGTGCTCCTGAAGAAAAATGATTGGGAATGCAGCCCTTGGACGGATGCTCGTCCTGTCTCCAAACCACCTGACGGACATCTCTGCTGCATCTCGAAGTGCAGTCCAGCCTTGCCTACCAAAGAGCTGTGCCCATGGGCCCACTCCCAGGAAAGGTCTTTGATCGTAATAAGGTAGGTTTGCATTGCAATCTTGGAGTGACTCCATAATGGACATGCGCTGCAGTTCAGCCTGCGCAGGTGGACACGCACCTTCCAGAGGAGCTGGCCGCCAATGTGAGGATGCCAGCAGCCCAGTCCTCAGAGTCACTGCCCCCATAGAACAGTGATTACAACAATCCCTTGGGCCTAATGCTCCACAACACAGCCCGCAGGCATTTAACACGAGCCCAGCATGTGCAGGGTTGGCTGGCACGGTCACGGGTTGGAGAGGACACCCCTGTCCGACAGAATTCACAATGGTGTGCACAGTAAAGTGTGCTACTAATGCTGCTCCCTGGTGCATGAGCCAGGCACACTCCTCTGCTCCACACCTCCCTCCCTGGAACAGAGGCTGCGTGGTGAGCGCACATACCCCTGCAGCTGCCAGTCAGTGAGAACTGGGCTGTCGTTCCTGACGGTGGTGCGCTTCGTGAGATTCCAGCCTCCCCTGGTTGGAAGCATCAACTCCGGCTGTGGTGCTGTGGCTGGCCAGTTCTCCAATTATAAATTGGCAGGTTGTAACCAAACACTAGTGACTAGAGGCTCCTCACTACGTTTGAATGGAGGCAGGATGTGCTAGTTTCCTGTTGGGATTACTACGAGGGAGAAAAGGGAGTCTGTGGCTTGGCAGGCTGTGTGGGGGCTCCTACCCACTTTCTTTGACACCATGGCACAGATGGAGACCTGAGAAGAAACATGTCATTTTAATTTTTAATGAGTCCAGAAGACACTGTCATCACCCCAAGGAGCAGTGAAATGAGCATGTATTATTCATCACTTGCTACCACTCCATCACACGCCGTGTAAATCAGACCCTCGTGAACTTGCTTCCCAAAGAAAACTCTAGAATAAAACATTTATGGCCTGATTCTTCTGCTCAGTTCTGCAAAGAACAGCAAACAGCTTGTATAGCCAGAGGCCCGGGTGCCCCCTGAGCTCCCACCCCAGCAAGGGCACAGGCTGGGGAGCCCGAGCGCAGTGGTCTGTCCCAGGAGATGCAGCTGCTGTGCTAGCTGCCAACACAGCTTCCGTGTTCCGTCAGTGGGTGACAGGAATCACTCGCTCACCCCAGGAGATGGAGGCTAGCATTCACCTGCACTGCTGCCCACGAGCCAACTCCTCCCCGAGGTGCTCCAGATCTGCCCGTGGGCTACTTAATTCTCACCCACAGGTCAGATCTGGCCTGGCGTCTCCACCCCTGCTTCTACTGTTGTAAATAAAGTTTTATTGGCAGCCAGCCATGTCCACCATTCATTGCTGTCTCTGGTTGCTCTGACCCAGCAGCGCGGAGCTGAGTCACTCAGACAGAGACTACATAGGCCGCAAAGTGTAAATATTTACTTTCCCCCGGAAAGTGTGCTGACCCCTGTCTAGGTGTGTGTGATAAGAGGATGAACCTCCAGTTTCTGCCCTTGCCTTGCTGGGCCAATAACTGGGACCAAAAGCTAGAGCTGTGGCCAAAGCACAGTAAGGCACCCCCATGACATTATTAAGGAGAATGGGCCAAAAAAGGTGTGGAACACGGGAGGATAGCACCCACAAAACCAAGGAATGAAAATCTCAAACTGCCAAGGAGGGAAGGGGAGGTCTGCAAAGGAAGTCACAGTGCCCACGTCTCACCCACCTGGGCCTTCACAGGTCTCAACTCTGAGCCAATGGCTCTTGTCCTGGAAACTTTTTCCACCGGGAAGAGTCATGGATGGTCTCCATCCATTGCTTTCCCTTCTCAGCTCTCTTTCCTGTGTACAAGAGCCAGTTTGCTTGCTGGCCTTTGACCGTAGGAAGCTGTTCAATAGCTCCCACGGACCCTCTTCCCTGTGTGATCCGTAAGATCAAAGGCATTTTCACCTGCATTGCACAAAAGGACAAGATTCATTTGCATCCAAGGACTCAAACAGAAAGTGCCTCCATTGCAGGGAGTAGCTCCCTTGGTCCTTTGGTGGCTCCTGAGTTAGAGCCATATCCTGTGGGGGGTACACAGAGGGTTCTTCATGGACCCCCACCTCTAGGCCCCTGGGCCCACTAGGCAACGAGCACATAGTCCACACCATAGAGGGTGGAGGTGAGAAGCATCATCGGTTGGCGCAGGAAGCAGGAGGCGACCAGGCAAGGACGCCAGACCCCTGTGGCAGCTTCCACCAGGGTCGCCCAGGTCTCCTTGGGTCTCTGCTGTGAAGGTGCAAGCTGTTCCTGGGTAGAGGATGGCAAGGACATTAAGAACCATCCCCGCCCACCCTGGGCCTCCTGGCTGCCTCGTCCTCTTCCTCTCCTCTCCTTCCCAGAGCTCAGCTGCCTGCCTCCCTCCATGCAGGGCACCTGCCTCCCCACCCCAGATGCCATCAGGGTGCAGTGGGGGCTGGGACCCACACCCTTCCCTGACCCTGCACCCTCCACAAGCTCACGTGACCTTGTCCTGTGTGGCCCATCCACACGATCAGCCTGTGAGCTTCACTGAGGCAGAGGGTGTGCCCGCGTGGAGCCTGCACACGCCAGGCCAGCATGTGCCACACAGAGCTCCAGGGCACTTGCCCAGTGCCAAGGGGACCCCAAGGGCCTCCTCTGACATGTCCCTCCTTCATCTGCCTCAACCAGCCCAAAGTCACAGGCAGAACCTGTGAACGTGGTTCCTACCCCGTCAGAGCTGCAAAAGAAATGCCACCAGCACCGGACACCGGAGGACAAGATTGGCGCATGACAAAAATCATCAAGACATCAGCTCACAGGCAGCCACAGTGTCCTCATCCCCACTCAAAGGCCAGGGCTGGTAAGTCACACAGGTGTGGATATGTCCAGATTTGCAGAAGAAAGTTTTTCTTGTGCACGATTCTCACAGGGGGATTTTTTGGTATTCATCATTCATCTCAGGTTCCCTTGGTACTTATTTTTTTTTTTTTGTCTCCTTATAAGGCATGTAATTAAATTTATAACTTTCAGAAAATGCTGAAAATTGGCCCAGGGGCTCCTCCATGCAGGCGGCACGTGTCCTGTAGGCGAGTGCCAGGGCCGGAGGTGGCACAGCCCACACGTGCTGACGACCCCACAGCCTGGGAACTGCTGGTCTGGGACAGCAAAGTCCTGTTTCGGTTTCTTCAGCTTTTCCTCAGCTCTTCCTCCTACTTAGAGTGTCTGTCTGTCTGTCTGTCCTGTGGCGGAGATAAGATCCAGCCAACGAGGGGAGCTGAACTTGAGACAAATGGCAGGTGGTGATACATTTTAAAGATGCCTGGAAGCTTCCATGAGGAGCTCTCCTCATTTACTTCTCAGACACGAAGACACTTGAGAAATGTTCTCTTTTGATGTTCTCTCTGCTGAATTTCAAACACTTCTGCTTCCATTGATTTAAAGGACATTTTCCTGATCTCCAGGGATTGCTTATTTGGAGGTGATCTGTCAGCTGCTGGGCTCTCCAGCCAGAGATGTGGAAGGACTTTGTTCTGGCTGGATCAGGAGTCAGCCTGCATCACACCCTGCTGCAGGGCTGGCTGGGAGCCCCCAGACACAGGGCACTCGGTCTGCTGAACCAGCAGGTGCCACCGGCAGCACAGGCGCAGCCATCAGAGCAACGCTGGCTTCAGTTTGTAAAGAACTCAGCGCTTCCTCCACTGTGGTCTGTGCGGACAGCAGCTCCGGCCCTTCCAGGTTTCCCACCTCTGCACTCAGCAAAGCCTATGTCCGGCAAGGGCTGCAGGGAAGTGGTGTCCTGGGGTCACTGCTCAGCATGTGTGTTCTCCTCCTCTTCAAGCAGGGCAGGGCTGGAGGACTGGCTTTGACCACTGAATTGCGAGCGGAAGTGACACGTGTCCCCTGCATGCAAGAGCCTCGAAGGGCTGCTGCACTGGCTGCCATGTTTCTGCCCCTGCCATGGTCACTGGAGACATTCCACACCAGAGGCCAGAAGTGTTCTCTGTACAGGGCCTGACAAATGCTCAGGTTTTGTGGTTCATACGATCTGTCACAACTACGCAGCACCTCTGCTGTGGCCTACAAAGGGCTACAGATGATATATAAATGGGCAAGTGTGGCCATGTCCCAGTAAAGCTCTGATTTACCAAAACAGGCAGAGAGCTGTACTTGGCCTGCAGGTGTTTGCTGGCATCCCTGGGGGGAGGACATCAGAGCTGAGCCACCTGCCCATGATGCATGCAGTATGAGATGCAAGCGTCCACTGCTTTATGCCTCTGGGAGTGTGGGATGCTTGTTACGTGGCGTAGCCACCCATGCTGACTGACACTGGGCACTCCAGAGCTAACTGTGTCCACTGAGCATCCGCAGGCAGTTTGGTGGCTACTCAGTTACTTGCCTTTTTTGTGTGTTGTTATGAGGAAATTTTTCTAAAATATAAGTAATCATGTCCCAATTTGATCCACTAACCTTGATAAGCAAATATCTGGATTTCTAATAGTGGAGTTGGCCCGAATAGCCTCTTCCTCCACTTCTTTCCTCGGAGAGCCCTCCATCCCGCAGCAGAAAGCTGACGCGTGAGGCTACTCCATTATTCAGGAGGAACGGAGCTGACCCCCTGACCTCTCCAAATAGCAGGGAGAAGAATTCCTAAGGGTTCAGATATGAGCAGGACAGCCATCTGAGGCTCAGCCCCGCTGCATGCCCCCGGGAGTTCTCGGCCGGACACCCGGCAGCCGTGTCCTCTCCGCAGCCATCGGTGTGGATCTGAGGCCCATGGGGCACTGGGGAGGCCACGCGGCCTTTTCAGTGCTGCACTGCTGTATGTGCAAGACCGTTCAGTGTGCAATGCTATGAGGTGGGTCACGTGGCCCACCCAGGAAGAAAACCAGCATGTGCGAGCCCCACCAGGGGCCAGGCACGAGGACCCAGAGGTCAATGGCACCCAGCTCCGGCCCTCAAGGGCCTAGAAGGCTGGGGGTGCAGGGCAGCCATATGTACAATTACCGTTCTATGACAGACGTGTGGGAGATCCTGCTGGCACAGACAGAGGGGAATTACCTGGCTGGGGGAGCAGTGCATGGAGAGGAAGTGGATATTTCAGATGGCCTGGAGGGTGAGCAGAAGCCCTGCACACAGCGTGTGTGTGTGTGCTGCGTGGGGGACAGGACGCGCCCAGGGGCAGTGAGAAGGGACAAGGGCAGGCGCCAAGCTAGGGAGTCTGGAGTTTGTCCCAAGGCTGTGGGCGCATCCAGGGGACAACCTCACTGCAGGGAGATTCCGGAGGGAACTCGGAGTCAGAGTGTGGGAAGATGCAGGGTCCCGGCTTAGGGAGTTGAGGATGGTGGTGTTCCTCCCCCAGGTTCCGGGACACAAGTTTGAGGGAAGCCATCACACTCTCCTGCTGTGTGTGGAGGCTGAGGGACTTCTCCGGGGGGAGCCACCAGGTGCAGTTAAAATAGAATTTGGTTTGGAAAAGGCACTGGCGAGCAGAGTCCAGACACACTGGGGTTTAGCGGCTGGCTGGAGTTCCGGGAAGGGCCGAGCACCCCGCAGGGAGCGTGCACAGGATGGAAGGAGAAGGCAGGGCCATCAGTGTTCACGTGAGGGGCCGGGGCAGGGCTCACACTGGGGGCGGGCACGGCAGCAGGAAAGAAGGGGGAGGCATCATCAGCACTGCGGGATGTGCCGAGGTCGGAAGGGTGGAGGTCAGGGTGGGACCGCGGAGAGTCCCGCGTACCCAAGGGGAGGCCACGTGCCGCAGTGTGAGAAAGGAAGGGGACAGGGCCTTGGGTGGTGCTGGGAGGGGACAGCAGGAGGAGGCAGTTGAATCTGCATGGCCAGCAGTCTGGGCCTTGCCCCACTTCTGCGCCTGCGTCCCACGCAGACACACGGCGGCCCAGCCCAG
Organism: Indri indri; assembly: GCA_004363605.1. Taxonomy (NCBI): domain Eukaryota; kingdom Metazoa; phylum Chordata; class Mammalia; order Primates; family Indriidae; genus Indri; species Indri indri. The sequence continues at coordinate 15,058 of RJWJ010032114.1, forward strand.
CTCAGTCCACCTCCCCTCTAGGCCCTGCTCACCACACTTCTGTCCTGCCCTGGCCCTTCAGAGCAGGTGGCTGGCACCCCGAGGCCCCAGCCTCTAGGATTTCCCACATGGCTCTGTGGAGCCCAGGAGCCTTCCTGAGAGGCGGCTGCCGCCCCATGGACACCCTGAGGTGGGGGAAGCACAAGTCCCAGATGCCCTCACTTCCACTCCCCCCATGGGACCCTGGTGGGACGTGAGGCCAGGCCAGAGTCACCTTCCCGTCTGCCCCAGAGCTCCCTCCCTCCCCAGCCCCACTGTCATAAGCTAATTCAAATCCTCAGGGAACAAGATGGTGCACAAATTTCAAAAAAAATCTGTTCCCATCCTGCTCAGTGGGAAAAAATGTGTTCCCTTCCTGCCTCCTATGGCAGACAGCGGACTGCAGAGCACCCGCTCTGGCCCACCTGCTTGTGTTAGCGCAGAGGCCGTGCAACAGGGGGACTTGTGCCGGTGAGGTGAGGGAAAGAAGAAAACTGGATCTTGCACCCACGTGTGCTGAGCCCTTGAGTCAGGGGCACGAGGGAAGTGGCACAGAAGACACCCCCAGCCCTCCGGGGACATGGCACCAGCTCTGCTGAAGTCCACGGGCCCTGCTGGGCTCCTTTCTCAGAACCCCCAGGGAGCACCTAGGGAGGGCAAGTCTTGGATAGATGACCCGCGAATTACAGGACATGCAGAGCAGGCACCCTGGGAGGTGGAACCGGCCTGGCGGTGCCAGGGCCAGCTTTGGCTGGGGTGGTCAGCAGTAAGGCCCACCCAGGCCCCTCCCTCCCTCTGGTTGACAGGGGCCCCGAGTGCAGTGAGGGTGGCCTTCATTGCCCAGGAGGAAGAAGATGAAGGACCTACCTGAGAGGTGTACAAGGCCAGCCCTGCTGCCTGGTCCCCTCCTAGAGCCTCTTGCCAAGCCTGGTACAACTCCCCACCCCCTCCCTGAGGAGAACTAGTCTCAGAAAACAACTTCCACTGTCCACATCACCACAGCTGCCCAGGCAGGACCCAAGCCCTGAACTGGAGCAGTCACACCTCATTGTCATTGGTGACAGAGTCAGCTCCTCTGGTTTCAGCTGCACTGTGACAACCAGCCCCGTCTGCTGCGCCTCCCGCTCAGCATCTCCAGGATGTTGGAGCAAAGAATGAGACCATCCTGAAACCGCTGCTCGCCAGCTCCCCCAGGGTGTGGGGCCAGGCTGGCCACCACGGAGATGCAGCGCCCCTCGCAGGAACTTACACACACTAGGCACTCAAGGACGGCTTGGAGAGTTTAGGCCCAGGCCGAGGGGTGGGGTTAGGGTCCAGGTCAGGGTTGCACCTTTCCCCTTATGGAAAACCCACCAGCAGCCCCAAAGACTGTCCCCTGGGGAATACAGGTCCAAGACACAGTCTCTGGGAGCTTCCAAGCAGTGGGGCAGCAGATGAGCATACAGGTTATGACCAGCAAATGCTCTGGAAGGCATAGCACCCATTCCAGACCACGGCCTCTGCCACCAACGAGAACCAGCATTTGCGGTGTACAGGTGAGTGTGTACCCACCACTGTGTGGGTGTGCATGGGTGTTTGTGTGTATACGTGTGCGCCTATGTGTATGCATGTGTGTGCATGTGCTCAGGTGTATGTGTGTGCACACGTGTGTGTACTTGTGTATGTGTGTAGGGGCATTTTTAGGCTGACACATCTAGATGAAATTGCCATTCTCTGGAAACTCAGCTATTGTTTTAAGGACAATTCTCTTTGTAAAGTGATCTGAGTTACTTATAATTTTGAAAAAGATGGTTCTTCCCCAGATAGTTGCTCATTGGTGTTTTCTCCAGGTTAGCCCATAGACTGGTGCCCTGGTTCTGAGGTGGGTCCAGGGCAGCCAGAGGTGACCCTGGAGGGACCATGGGGTCAGGTGGTGGGTGGGCCACTGGGTGGGAAGGGAAGAGCAGACAGAAACGGCATGGCACTGCCAGGCTGACCTGTGCTCATCTGCACCGTCCTGCGGGAGGCTGGGGGATATAGCACCGGCATGTGGCTGCAGGGCCACCCTGCCAGGTCCTCAGAGACCGCCCCCCCACCACCTCTGCAATATTCATAGAGGAGAAACTTCCCCAACATTCCCCTGTATATGCCACTGTGATGGGTTTTGCCAGAGGTACAGATAATTTACTTACTTAATCTCACTCTTCAAGTGCTTTTCTTTGGTCACTTAAATTTACAACTAGTGGAAATGGAATCAATGTCACATCTGGAAATAGAAGGTACCTCTAGAAATAACAGTAACAAAAGTACTAAGCAATGTACTTAGTTCTGGCTCTGAGCTCTGGCCTTTCTCCCTCTGTTGGAAGGGAAGTTAGCAAGTGTGAGAGAGACTTCCCTGGGACACAGGCAGACAGCTGTTATGCCAGCTGAGCCCAAGACCCGTCTCACGAGGTGATGGATGTCACTCAACACCGTGTCCCTGGACCGTTGAAAGTCACCTCCTCTGAGCCATGGAGGGTGTGCTCATGTCTATCAAGGCTTTGGGGGGTCCCTGACGCCAGGCAGCAAGAAGAAAACCCAAGTTAACCCTAAAGGGCAGTTCTGGGGTGGCTTCCTTTGTGCTAGTGCAGGAACTGGGGCCACTGAGCACGGAGCTGAGGGTGGAACCCAGAGAACCCAGGGACGCCGGCCCTGGCCGTGGGATGTTACCTGGGTGGGAGCAGCGCAGGACAGATGAGCCAGGTCCCCGATCCTGGCGGCAGCCCGGGGATCACTGGAGCTGATCAGCACTGGGGCGCTAATTTCCATGGAATGCCTGTGGCTGGTGGCCTGGGAAGATCTGTGCGTCACGCTGAGCGAGGTGAAGGAGTGGCGTTTCTTGGCATTCTTCTTGCCATCCACACGCCGCTGAAAGGCACTGACTGCCCCTGTGCTGCTTAACGTGGGACCCGGGGCCAGGCTGGCCACAGCACCGGGGTCAGAGGGCAAGGAGGCGTTGCAGCCGGACGCAGCAGCTGGGCATGGCTTGTCCATCTCAATGAGCTGCTTGGCGGAGTCGTTGAGCTAAGTGAGAAAGGGGAGAGGGGAGGCTTCGTTAAATACCTCACACGCTGCCAGCTCTCGGCCCTCTCCCGGCCACACTCCCACTCGCAAACAGGCAATGTGCTCACACCGGTCAGATGTTTTTAACAGCAGCTTCCAGCATGAGTGGTGCAGTTAAGAGAATACAGGCTGGCGGGATGTCTACAGATTTTATTGAAAAAGCTTTCTGGAGCAGCTCAAAGCCCCGTGGAGCCGTGACAGAGAGGAGAGGCCTCACAGAGTAGAGAGGAGTTTTCCAAGGGCTGCTCCTTCCTGGCCCCAATCTGCCCCAATGGCCAACTGTGCCGGGGTGCGAGGTGCAGCCCTGTGAACAGTGAGTGACAGGAGGCAAGAAGGGAAGGAAGCCCCCGCGTGCAGCAGGACGGCAGGTTGCTGGCCTACCCTGCGCAATGCCGTCACTTCAGAGATTTCCAGGCGCAGGACCAGGATGCACTCTGGCTAGTGACTGCAGTCAGAGTGAACTGGGGAAGCTGTCAAGCCCCAGATGCTGACCTGAGCTCTTCCCAATAGTCTGTCATCTGGAGTGATTCAGCAAGGACTCAGGACACCACTCCTTCCCAGCTCTCCCACCTGCTCTGCAAAATAGC
>RJWJ010032115.1:0-18748 GCA_004363605.1 Indri indri
ACGTAGCTCTAGTCGTACAAAATGACCCAATTTCTTTCAAGAAGTTTTCCACTATAGAATAATCACACTGGGATATTTTATTTCTATAATCGAATTTACATACCTATATTTTTGGATGATTTTCCAATAGTTTTAATATTGTAATTGTGGTGATTCTCTGGTGAAATAAATTTTAATTAATCAAACATATTAAAATGTATCGAAAGACATAATATGCTCCTCCTAAGGCTAATTATTATTGAATTGGCGATCTTCAAATATTGGTAGTGTCTTAATTTCTGTGATATAATTGGAGAAAATATATTAAAGGCATCCATAACATCATGATTCATTTGTTAGATGCATTTAGTAATATTTTATCCTTTGAAATATTTTTTAAAGGTATTGGGTTTATTATCTTATTTTTTTCTTTTTCATTAGGAGAACAGTTTTTTAACTTTCATACTGAGGACATATTGTTTCCAAAATTTTACCACATGCTAGGCATGTTAAAAAAGATAACCTTTTTGGAAATGTACTTTAAAATTGCATTAAACTATATTATACTAAAACAAAAGTACAATATATTAGAAACAAATATCAATATAATTTTTTTAAAAATTGTATTTATTTTTAATGTTCACAGATACGTAATAGTTGTACAATTTATGGGCTGCTAGTGATGTGTTGATATACATATACAATGTCTAATATTCAAATCAGGGTAATTGTGGTTATGAATCATTTCAAGTATTTGTCATTTCTTTATGTTAGGAACATTCCAATTCCACTCTTTTAGTTAATTTAAAATATACAATAAATTATTGTTATTTATAGTCTTTCTATCTTGCTACCAAATATTAGATCTTATTCATTCTATCTAACTGTACTTTGTACCAATTAACCATCCCCTCTTTATGCCAACCACCCCACTACCTTTCTAAGCCTCTGTTAACCATCATTCTACTATCTCTATACATTCAATTTTTGGAGCTCCCACATGTCAATGGGAATGTACAGTGTTTGTCTTTCTGTGCCTGGCTTATTTCACTTAACATAATGTCCTCCAGGTTTAACCACATCTTTGTAAATGTCAAGATTTCATTCTTTTTATGGATGAATTGTATTCCATTGTGTATATACACGCCATTTTCTTTATCCATTGAACCATTGATAGACACTTAGGTTGATTCCATACTTTGGCTATTGTGAATAGTGCTGCAATAAACATGGGAGTTTTATTAGCATACATATCTCTTCAATATACTGATTTCCTTTCATATATATATATATATATATATATATATATATATATATATCTCCAGCAGTGGGATTGCTGGGTTATATAATTCTACTTTTAATTTTTTGAGGAACCTCCACACTGTTTTCCACAGTGGGTGTACTATGCTTACATTCCCACCAACAGTAAACAAGTGTTTCCCTTTCTCCACATCCTCACCAGCATCCATTATTGCTTGTCTTTTTGATAAAAGCCATTTTAACTGTGGTAAAAATGATATCTCATTGTAATTTTGATTTGCATTTCTCTGATGACTAATGATGTTATGTATTTTTTCATATACCTATTAGCCATTTGTATTTCTTCTTCCGAGAAATGTGTATTCAGATCTTTTGCCCATTTCTTAATCAGATTTGGGTTTTTTTTTTACTATTAAATTGTTTGAGCTTTTTATATATTCTGGTTATTAATGCCTTATCAGATGGGTACTCTACAAATATTTTCTTTCGTTCTGTGTGTTGTCCCTTTACTTTGTCTATTGTTTCCTTGCTGTGCATCTAAATTTTTGAATATAGAAAAAAAAGAATTTCTGTTATAAAACCTGAAAGGCACTAGTTACATATTAAGACAAACATGAAAATTGTTAACTAATACATAAAATGACACATTTTTATTTTGTAAGTCAGGTTATAAGTTCTTTATCTATGTTAATTGTTGACATTGCATAACGGTATGCCATAAATAATATTTGGCCTGTTTAGAAGAAGAAATTAAGGCTCAGAGATACTAAGTAACTTGTTCAGGCCCCATAATTAGATCGAGTCAGAATTTGAAACTGGAATTTCACTGCTGAAGTGCACACAAAACATTTTCCAAGATGAAGAATGTGAGAGAAGTCCTCTGGGAAGCCAGTGATTTTTCCAGGTACTAGAAAGTTTCCTCAATGACATCAGAAAATGTAAAGAAGTAGTAAGGCAGGATATAAAAAGACTATTCTTGATAAAGGCATATAATGAATTAAATGCAAACATTTTATTTCTGGAAGAGTTGAAGCACCCATGACATATATTAGAAGTTTAACAGCATTGATATTTTTCTAATACCGGGTTATATTATATTTTTCCAATTAATCTTATGGCAGGGTACATATCAAGGCAATGATACAGAGAGTTGGCAAGTGCTGCATGTTGCAAAATAAACACACAAATTATTTTACAATAAGGCTGACTCTGAATATTAAATGACTCTTTTAGCAAAAGAAATTTCCAAAATTTTATTTGAAATTTGGCTCGTTTAACGAGAATAATTATTCAGTTCCCCTTAATATCTAATCACTCTTGTACTATCTTCATATTAAATACTATATCCAGCTAAAAATTTTCAGCATTATCAGCATTTATATTAATTTTAATATTGATATTTTTATAATTAAAATTTCTATTTTATTTACATATTAAGATATTAAAATTTTGAAGGTACAAAAATAATATTTTGATATTCTATTGCTGTTGATTATTGCTATTGCTGCTTATATTGAATTTCCATTTGTTTCTGTATAAGTCCACCAGAACATAATTTGCTTCTTTTGATGGCTTGATGCTTTATCAAACAAAAAAGAACACAATTTACTTCTTTCAAAAAGATTAATTTGGAAATCAATAGATTTGAAAATTCCTTAATAGTATTTGAACTTCCTATTGTTACTAATGACACAACTTATTGGCAAGATAGAAAATTAGAGTTGCTAGTATTGTATTGACTATTTTTTGTTGTTTTTTTTTTAAAAAGCAATTTAACTGGAATGTGAATTTCTTCTTGTATTGAATTTCTTCTTAAAATAGTACTATGAAGAACAATATCTTGTAATATTTTAGATTATATATCTATTGTATGTTGGAAAAATACGGTAGAAAATATTTTGTATATTAGATATTATGTTCATTTTACATGGTAGGAAACATTCCTAAATTATGGCAATAATTTTACAAAATTATTATGAAAATATGGACTTATTAAGGACAGATACACTAATAATATTCCTTTTTTAAACATATACTATAGAGAAAATACAGAATTTTCTTTGCATATCAGATTATTTTGTTTACTCTGCAAAATTTAAGAATTATATATTCCCACAGATATAAGATTATTATCAATTTGCCATTCTTTTTTGCCTAATATATCTAAAATTTTCACCTGATGAAAAATACTAAAGGTAAATTGTGAAAGGAATATGAAACTTGAGATATAGAAGAATATATATAGAATAGGGAAAACAATATTCATGTTCCAATATGAAAAATTACATTATAAAGAGGGTGATCTTGTCAATCAGTTTGTTATTATAAGAGAAGACTTTCTGATTTTCCACTGCCATTTCTGCTAGTACATCAATAATGACCCTGAAGGAAACAGATAAGAATGTTCTCCCATGGGGTGGAGGGTAGGCATCATCTACATGTTTTCATTATTTCCATTTTTGGTACAGAAGGGTTCTTCTCTGGTCTGTTGAAATTTAGGGGACAGAAAGAAAAGAGAGTGAGAGAGAGAAAGAGAGATAGAGAGACTATGAGATTTGAACACAAGTCCTATTTTCTCTCCACGTAGTCTTTGACTCAAAGAGGGGAGTTTGCGTTTCATCAGGCAAGGCACTAGGAGGGCAGAGATTGGAAAAACTGACTTTCCATCTATGTGAGAATCAGGCAGCAGCTACCCAGAAGGCTTTCATGTAACAAGCTAGTGGATAAATATCACCATAGAACTTTGTCAGCTCAATTTCTTTAGGTAGAATGAATCATTAGCCTGTCAGAACATGTGGGTTTTTTACCAGCAGCCTGACCCACACTGACAGATCTGTAATGAAAAAAAAAAAATTGCAATATCATTTACACTGTGGTTTTAAAATTTCTCCACCCTTGAAATCACTGTGACAGTTCTGAGACAACCATATAAAGTATAAAAATAGAAGAGAACCTAATTCTAAGAATTACTACCTAAATTATTAGTAAAAGCTTACCCCCTCGACCTTGAATATTCTTCCCCTCAATTAATAAGATTACAAAAGATCTAAGACCACTTTCTCTCAGGGCAGCTGCTCTTTTCAAGCCTGCCCACTCTCCCCCTGAGAGTGTACTTTCGCTTTCAATAAATGTTTGCTCGCTTGGCTTATATGGTGTGTCTTAAAATTCTTTTCCATGATGAACACCAATAACTTAGATAAACCTTCACTTGGAGGTCAGTGACAACACTCTTCATCAGGTTTAAATGAATAAAATTATACTTTTAGAGGCTTTGAACTATATATGGAGAACTGAAAAGCATGTCAACTTAAGAATATCTGTCTCCTCCACTATGAAATATGATGTAAATGTTCTATTTATTTTCTTATTCACTGAGTTTTTGATAATGGCTTTATGGTTTCTGAAGCTAATAGCTGTGTTTGTTTTCACTACAATGAAATTATATCTTTTTTTTATATTGCTAAATTTAGTCATTTATAAATAGAGTTCCTAGTCCAACCTTGGCTAAAGATGGAAGAAATTTATTTTTGTGCTATTTATGTTATATATGTGTTTATATATGCTCTTATTTAAATCTGAAAAATATTGACATTATAAACCTCAAATTACAGATAAAACTAAAATGCATGAAAATGTTCCATAATTATTTTAAATAAAATAAGTTCTTATTCAAATGAAGAGGACAATAAAATTCTTATCTAAATATGTGATGCCATGAAATATTTTGCAGAGTTGTATTAGAATTATACTTTTGGAATCATTAAACTTATATCAATGCTTCTAAGCTATAATATTATGTTAGTATCAATTTTACCAGATGTAAATATGAGAAGGCAAAAAAGTCTTTTCACTTCACGTTTAATTTTAACATTTTTATAACAAACAAAAATCATAGAAATCATTTGCTAGATTAAGATAGATGTTACAGTGACACTGAAAAATGTCAATGTGAAAAAATTCAACATATGAAATTGATAAAGTGTATGTGTGTACTTTAATGTACACATGTAGTATATGTATATATGAATATACATGATGTGTGCATATATAAATGTATATATGTGTATATTCTTTTTCACTGTTAACAATGATGTGTCTTTATAATTTTAATCTCAGCATACAAAAAATGAACGAAAAATAATAAAATATTTTTAAAGTTAACTTTTTACCAAGGTATCATTTATAATTTATTTAATCTTATCAATATTGTATTGCATTTTAAAATTATTATAGTATTAATGAATACTTTCTACCCTACTATAATATGGTTACTGAGGTATTATATTTTAATGGCGAAGACACTTTGGAGACTTTTATTAATATTAAATACTAGATTTTATTATATACCATAAAGCACCCGCATAACATTCATTGTATAACATATGCACACACTTTTAAATGATTAATTTATGAATTAAGTAGTAGTTAAACTCCACCTACACTCCGTTATATATGAGATTAAATATATGTGCTATCTTTGAACTATAGTTTCGATCTCATTATTTAGTTCACTAAAGATTATTGTTAAAAAAATCAACCAAGGTTGTTGAGCATTTTTTCATATGCTTGTTGGCCATTTGTATGTCTCCTTTTGAATAATATCTATTTGTGTCCTTTGCCCACATTTTAATGAGGTTATTTGCTTTTTGTTGTTGTTGTTGAGTTGTTTGAGTTCCCGGTAGATTCAGGATGTTAGTCCTTTGTTGGATGCATGGTTGCAAATATTTTCTCCCATTCTATAGGTTGTCTGTTCACTATGTTGATTATTTCTTTTGCTGTACAGGAGCTCGAAGACTCAGCATAGTGAGAGAGTAGGAGGGTGGAAGGGAGGGTTGGGAAATTACTTAATGGGTACAATGCACACTATTCAGGTGCTGGTTACATTAAAAGCTCAGACTCCACCATCATTATGTACTTTGTCCATGTAACAAAGCTGCACTTGTACCTCCTAAATGTATAAAAATAAAACAAGGCAATTAAAGTTTGTTTTATTATTAGTAACAGTGGAATATTGTACTGATAGTCAGCAGGACCCATTTAATCTTAGGAAGTGAAAAATTCTTGGTATAATTGAATATATTTCTATATATTACTTTTTAGTTTTCCTCATATTTTATTCCCAATTCCATACAAAAATGGGTGAAACTCATTTATTTGCAATTTGCTATAATAATTTCAAAGATAAAACATAATTTTACAACATGCAGTTGCTCAAAATTTTCATAGATATCTATAATTTGATTACAATCAAATCTGTTTTGTAGGTAAACATATAAATCTCATGTTTTCAAATCCATAGTTAAAGGCAAAGGAACAAAGGAAAAATGAACAGAAAATATGAAAAAAGACATCACAAAAGAGGATATCTAAATAATCAAAAAGCATTGAAAAGTTGGGCAATATCATTGGCCATTATAGACTTTCAAATTAAACCTAAATATTCTATCACCACATACGAAATAATGGATTTAAAATAATCAGACATATCAATTTCTAGTAAGTGAAACAATCAGAATTTATGTATGGTACTGGGTATATGAATTGGTGGAATCACTTCTGCAGAATGTTTGGCAGTATGTATTACTAAAACAGACTAAGAGCATGCTCTATGACCTAGCATTCCACTGCTAGATATAGATGTCTTCTGAAATAAACACATATTTTAACTGAAACATTATACTACAATGTACATAGCAGCACAATTCATAATATCCCCAAATGCCCATTAACACCAATGAAATGCCTAAATAATTTATATACAATGGAATACTATATAGCAATAAAAGTAAAGGATCTATGACTCTGTTAAACACTGTAGCTTTATCTCACAAATATTGACTGAAAGAATCTGGATAGCAAAAAATACAAACTGTGTGATTTCATTTGTATAATGTATACAATTTGGCAAATAATAATCTATTAATATACTGTAAATAGAATAAATATATTCTTTGGGGTCGAATGACTGGAAGTAACAACAAAAGGATGACCGGGGGCACAGAACATGTTCTATTTATTGATAGGGGTGTTTATTGTATGGCTGTGTTCTGTTTCTATGATAAACTATGCATGTATGCAATATATGTTTAGTTTCTGTTATGAATATTTTACTTCAATAATACATTTCAAAAGCTAATATTAAAGATAAAATTTGAAACTAACAAGCAAATAAGTAAACATAACACTTTCCCAGAAGAAGCACCCTTGTCCAGATGTCTTCCTTGGAATATTCTTCTAAATGTTTAAAGAAATTACATCAATCATACACAAATTCTTCTAAAGAGTAGGAGGAGGAACACCTCATAATTTATTTCATCAGACTGTGTGGATTTATTATCCAAACCTGTAAGAGCATTAGAAGAAAAAAATTAAAGACTAGTTAGCTTATGTCCATATATGCATACTGCAAAATAAATTATTAAACCAAATACAGACATATAAATAAAATTACACAAAAATAAATTGAGTTTATTACAGAAAGCAAAATTAGTTTAACAATAAAAATAATTATGTAATTAAGCCTATTAACCATATAAAATATGGTATCTAATATCAGCTCAGTAGATTTAGAAAAGATATTTGATTAATGTTGTAATCCCTTCATTAATTTGGTACAGTAGATCTAAATGAAACCTACGGAAAAAAATTCAGATTTCTTTATGAGATCAGGAATCAGTCAAGGATGCCCACTATCCCCACTTGATGCCATAGAAAAACAAGTTGAGAGCACTTTCTCTACCAGATACCAACATTTAGAATAAAGCAACAGTAACTAAGGATAGTGTGGACATGAAGAAAGACAAATAGTCCAGAAATAGATTTAGGAATAGATGGTCATTTAGTTTTTTACAAACATTTTATTCCATAGCAATATTAAATACTTTCCCCTACCCAGTAAAAGTTGTTAAGTTGAATATCAAATGTAAATAAGTGAGTCTAGAGTCTTATTTCATACTGTTAGTAAAACTAAATATCCTGAGGATATTATCTCTTAATGTAATGGGTAAAGTATTGAAGGTTGTAGGCCTTAAGAAATATAATAATATTACCTTAATTAATTTGATTTTGGAATAGATTTCTTAGTTGGGAAATTAAAAACATTAAATATAAAGGAAAAGATATCTGTTTTAGACTAAATCAATATTACAAATTTATTTTCATTCAAAGATGCCATTTAAAAAGTTAAAATGTAAACCACAGAATTCAAGAAAATATTTTCAACACATATTATAGACACAGGCCTTTTTTATACCTTTTTTAAAATTTCAAAATTTTAAGGAGGTACAAATATTTTCATTATATGAATACCTTGTATAATGCCTAAGGAGGGGGTTTCAGTGTGCCCATCTTGAGAATAGTGTTCATTGTATCCAATAAATAAGTTATTAACCCTCATCTCCTTCCAGCCTTCCCCCTTCTTGGTTTACAACGCCCACATGTGCCTATCATTTAGCTCCCAATTATTAGAAGTACCTGTGGTGTTCGTTTTTCCATTTTTGAGATACTTCACTTAGCATAATGGTTTCCAGTTCCTTCCAACTTGTTGCAAAATACATTATTTCATTTTTTCTTTTATGGCTGAGTAGTACTCCACAGCATATATACATAACATTTTTTTTTAATCCATTCATGAACTAATGGGCACTTAGGTTGATTTCATATGCTTGAAATTCTGAATTGTGCTGTGATAAACATTAAAGTGCAGGTATCTTTTTGATGAAATGACTTGTTTTCCTTTTGGTAGATACACAGTAATGGACTGCTGGATCAAATCGTAAATTTACATTTATTTCTTTGAGGAATCTCCATCCTGTTTTCCATAGAGGTTATACTAATTTGCAGTCCCACCAACAATGAATAAGCATTCCTTTTTCTCTGCATTCACACCAGCATCTTTTGTTTCTTGACTTTTTTTTTACCAATGGCTATTCTGACAGGTCTAAGGTGGTATCTCATTTTGGTTTTAATTTGCATTTCCCCTATGGTTAGTGATATTGAATATTTTTTCATGTATTTGTTGATCATTTGTCTATATTCATTTGAAAAACTTCTGTTCATGTCTTTTGACATTTGAACTTTTGTCCACTTTTTAATGGTGCTGTTTGTATTTTTGTTGCTGATTTGTTTGAGTTCATTATAGATTCTGGATAATAGCCCTTTACTAGATATACAGTTTGCCAATATTTTCTCTTGTTCTGTAGGTTGTCTATTTACTTTGTTGATTATTTCCTTTACTGTGCAGAAGGTTTTTAATTTAATTAACTCCCACATATTTATTTTTATTTTTGCCATTTTTGCCTTTGGGGTCTTCATCATAAATTTTTTGCCTAGGCTGATGGCTAGAAGAGTTATTCCTATGTTTTCTTCTAGACATTTATTAAGACAATATGTGAAAAAAATTGGTACAAATCAATAATAAAAAAGAGATAACCGTTTGAAAACAAATGAGCAAAAAGCTATACAATCACTTTTTAAAAGATTATCTCAAAATGATCAATGAAATTCCACGGTGGTTCAAAATTATTAGCTGTCAAGAAATGCAAATCATCAAAACTCAGCAGAATAGCTATGAAAACATATTAGACTGTCTTGTACTACCTTACATTATATCAAATCATATTATATTAGATTGATAATTATATTTTATTCAGATACAGATAAAATATAACAGTATTAAAAAGTTTTTGTAGTGATGTTGAGTAAATTTAACTCTCATCTGGGATAGGTGGGTGTGCAAATATGTGAAATTACTGTGGAGAATATATTAGAATTTTCTATTAAAATTTATCATACACTGTCACATGACCAGCACCAAAATACATTTATAAAAATGTTAATAGCAGCAAGTAGTCAGTACTGGAAAATAAGTCAAGAACCCATCAATAGTGCAATGGAAAAATAAATTTTAGTACATTCATTCAATGGAATATTTAACTTTCATACAAATTGATGAACAGTAGCTACAGTAAAAAGTATATAAATCTTACCAATATAATATTGAAATAAATATATACTCTGTGACATACTTTATATTAACTTTTTAAAAAGTAAAAATTAAACTGAAGTGTTGAGTGTTGATATAATGTTTCCCTTTGTGGATAAGAAATGAATAGTGATTGAATGTATATGTGATTTTCTATTTGTTAATCATTTCCAATAGTTGCTGATTAAATTTTGTGAAATACATATTTTGCTTTTCAGTATAACTTGATATTTCATCTTTGGGTACATTTTTGTGGGTTTAGTTCATTCAAATTCAGAAGGAGAGAAAGGGTGGGAGAGAAAGGAGGAGGGAAGGAGAAAGAAAACCAGCTCTTCATTTGCTATATTCAGTGGAGTATTGTTTATGTTTGATATGTAAAGAAAATATAACTGTTGCCTTTAGTTAATTTCAATTTTATTAGTTAATTTTAATATTGTCCTCAGTCTAAATCCTATAGGATTTGAAGTGTCATTTGGTTCTTTGTGTAGAAAGCATGTAAGATGTAACATATTATGTCTAACTTTCTTTGTTATTTAATTTATTTATAATAATTTTCAGTGATTTAATAATGAATCTCTTAAAAAGTAGACTTATTTTATACAATTATTTCATGTTTTAATGAGTTTAGATGGATACTATTTTCATTTAGATAATGAAAATTATTATATTAAAACAAAATAAATATATAAAAGTTAAGAATAATCTCAAATTCAAATTTTCACAAGTGCTTCAATTCAATAACTGAAATAATTTACCTGTAATGTATTTAAATGGATTTTGACTCCAGATAGAATTACAGTTACATTCTATTAGATGAATAAGCTTTTTAAGTAACACATGAGAGCTATAAATACTGTATATATTTACCTGGAACACATTACAATGTTTTAAAATATGGTTGTTGCTGTTTATACCCATAACTCTGATTTCTTTGAGCTATTCAGTATACATGGACTATTTTATCTCATAAGGAAAACACATGAAGGGATTCTGAAAGCCATTTCAGTAAAATTGTTTCCATCATCTATATTCTCTGTTGGTATTTTCCATTATTTTATTTTTATGGTTATCACTTGAAGGACTCAAAGTGCTATCAGAAATAAACTAAAGGAGGAAACAGAATAGATTTAATCTGTATAAGATGAGAAGAAAAGATTTGAAAGCAAAATGATATTCTAGTGTAGCAGAGAACACCTAAACAGATACAAAAAGCTAATCTTGCATTTGTGATGGATATTAGGAATCACTCTCAGAAGCAATATTAGCAAAAGTTACCTCTTGAGATGTATGATGAAAGCTGACATTTTGCTCAAAGCCATATAATTAATGAATCATTTCGCATTGATTTTCAGTTTCCTAAAATTGTAAATAAACAGATAGAAGGAACTGTTTAACTCTGGCCAGCCAAGCAGAATGCAAAAGTGTCAATATCTCTAGTCAAAGAGGTCACTTCGGTTAGAACGTGGAGATAGGGTTAGAATAGATATCTAAAATGACGCTTTGGAGATGCATTTATATTCCTAAGGTAGATGATTTTCTGCTTGTTCCTTCACCTAACTAACCTAGCCATTTCTTCAGAGGACAAATGCAGTGAAGTTCCAACCTTATTGCCCAAATATTTATTTCTAAATTGTTAAAGATAATCTGCGTTTGATAAGTAAAGAGACTAATCTTTTTGTAGGCTTTTTACGTTTTATATATTTGTTGTTATGGATACATAATGGTTGTACATATTTATGGGTTACATGTGATATTTGCATACGGTCATGCAGTGAGTAACGATCAAATTAGGGTATTTGGGACATCCACCACCTCAAGCATTTATCATTTCTTTGCTTTAGGAACATTCCAATTTCAGTCTCTTAGTTATTTTGAAATATATAGTAAATTTTTGAATTTTATTTTAAATTTTTCTTCCTTTTTATATATTTAGTTTTATAGAAATGCTGAGTCCTTTTATGCTAAAATTAACTAAGCTGTAATTTCTCTCTATCTGGCATTAAATTTATTATTATTTCCTTTTACATGATTTCTCAATATCCTCCTTATATGCATTCCTTTTTTTATTTCAAAATATTAAGGGAATACAGATGTTTTAGGTTACATGGATCACGTTTGTAATGCTTGAGTCCCAGCTAAAGGTGTGCCCATCACCCAAACAGTGTTCATAGTACCCATTGGGTAGGTTTTTGTCCTCTCCTTCTCCCCCCAGTGATTGATTTCCACTGAGTTTTACTTTGAGGAGCACTGCTTGGCCAAATAACATCTTTAAGATGCATCAGGTAAGTTTCTGTTTACTACAGGGTTACAGAACATAGGCCTGAAGCTATACTCTGGGATTATAATTCTGGCCCCACTTTTACTTGGTAAATTATCTTGGGTAAAGTATTAAACTTCTCTGCCTTAGAGATTTCATCTGTAAATAGCTCTATAGGATGGTGATTAAATAAGCCAATCCATGAAAAATGCTTAACACAGTATAAAGCATTTAAATTATTAATACATGATAGATATTATTATTTTTATATTTACACGTTTTTGCCTGTCTGTAAGCGTTGTTGGTTGCCTTTCTAACCTGCACTTTACAGCCTGTCATTGCGTGTATGCTTCCTGCTCATACCCAGCAATAACCTCATATATTCTCCCTGGACTGCTATAATAATCTCCCAAATATTTGCCCTGTCTGTGATGAATCAGTTGTCTAGTGATGCCGGATTAAGGTGTATAAGGATATTTTTGGAAATATATTCCATTAAATCTTGGTCTTTTTTGATGTATCATAAGAGGAAAATGTCATGTGTTATAAGTTCAAGGAGCACACTATTTTATATAGCCATCTTGGAGATCCATATAAAATTTAGCAAAATATAGCTCCTGGGGAGTACTGCAGTTAAACTTCATTTAAAACATAATTTCAGAAATTTATTTCAGCACACATATCTTTGTTCCAAGTAAGATATTACCATTGTTTAACTACTGTTCTAAGGAGGATGCTATAAAAACAATACAGTTGCTTAATCTAGAATTAATAATTTTATCTTGGAGTGTAAGGCGGGGGTTTATAATCTATTCATGGGATTTTATCACCTTTACATTCATAGCATGTATAGTTCACTGTATAGTAGCCATCCAATGCATATTTGCTTAAGTGAAATGATTTTGTAAAATTGGTATTGCAGAGAGTTACAAAAAGCTATTAATATAGAAATGTATTATTTGGCCAATAATGTTACTAAAAATGTATGCTTATGGAATTTTAACTATAATTCATTAATCAAGATGAATATTAGTTCTATTTGTTTTATGTAGGTATAAGCATTTTTCTACTTCATTTTCATAGGCACTTATAACTCTCCAGTTGCTTTTGGAGTCACAGTTGGCAAGAAATGGAATTTTCCATGTGTGTTTGTCAAAGATATTGGAAACAGGTACAAACTTCACCTAAGCAATCACACCATTCAGACTTCCAGAATGACTCAGACTATTAACATTTTTTCTTCACACTCTTTACAAGAATTTATTTTTATCATTAGTCTGAGTCTAAGACAAATAAATTTACCTGCTTGCAGGAGTCAACTGGAAACAGTCAACCCTCTTTTCCTGAGCTACAAGTAATTTGTTTAATGAAAACTCTATACTCAAAGCAAATCTATGACTCATTGGAGAATCATTTAGTAAAGCTCAAAAAAAAAAGCAGACTGTCCAGGTAAGCTGATTTTCCTATTGCAGAATATGTGCTAAAAATTAAAGACTGTTTTATAAAGATTTGTAGTTTATTATCATCAAAATAACTTCTATGAACAAACACCTACTGCAACATCAGAGTGTTTATTTTTCAGAATTCCTGGCTGCAAACAATGCAATCCTCTCTGAGTTACTTAATCAGAAATAAGATTGATTAAAACATATTTGGTGGTTTACATAATCTCTGGTAAAACCAAGGAGCCAGTCAGAGGCAACAACGATATCTCCCACATTGCAGTGATTTCTCTACCTTAAAATGACTGTCATTATAAGTTCACTTCTATGGCATTCAAGAATTGGTATCAGGGATTGTGCCATTGTCATGCTTAAGAAACAGCACAGCACCCTTATCACAGTGATTGTCAAAAATTGATCTCCTGTTAGATGTTGACGACTTCTGTATCCAAGACTTGTTTAGCTTCATTTCACTGGAGTAACTGGGATTAAATGTCTATAGATACAGCTTTCTAAATTTTGTTGAGAAGGTAGGACCTACAATGTGGAAAATTATCGAGATGTAGAAAGGGTATGCAAAATGTATTGGGTAGCTTTAAAAACAGATGGCTTCAACAGAGTGGAAAACAATATTATATAAGGATGGATTTGATTTTTTCGGGATATATGCTCTTTTAACAAAACAATGAATTATTCTTTAGAACTGTGGTCCCCAACCCCTGGGCTGCAGATAGATACTGGTCCATGGCCTGTTAGGAACTGGGCCACATAGCAGGAGGTGCATGTTGGCGAATGAGCAAAGCTTCATCTGTATTTACAGCCACTCCCCATAGGTTGCATCACCGCCTGAGCTCTGCCTCCTGTCAGATCAGTGGCAGCATTAGATCCTCATAGCAATGGAACCCTACTGTAAACTGCACATGTAAGGGATCCAGGTTGCACGCTCCTATGAGAATCAAATGACTGATGATCTGAGGCAGAGCTGAGGTGGTGATGCTGGCACTGGGGAGTGGCTGCTAATACAGATTATCATTAGCAGAGAGGGTTGACTGCACAATAAATGTAATGAGCTAGAATCACCCCAAAACCAACACCCCCCCCCACTCCACCCCGGGTTCGTGGAAAAATTGTCTTCCATGAAACCAGTACCTGGTGCCAAAGAGGTTGGGGATTGCTGCTTCAGAACACTGAGATATTTACTTTGATCATATATTTAACTATTAAGTGATAAATAGTTATCACTTGTGACATTGTAATGAATACTAGAGCTACAAAATTATATAGATATCCTCTGAATGATATAGCATAGGGAGTAGATATACTTGCATGGTTTTAAATTTACAGAAAAATGCAAATCTATAATGGCAGTCGACACATGGAAAGTCAGACAAGAAATCTCTTAATCTTCATAGGAATGCAGAATTATCTTCAAAAATTAGTCTTCGGAGACCTGGGATCTTGAGACAATGAAAAGTAAGTGTTCTCAAGGTAGATGAAAGGACAAAATGTATGTTTTGTTTAAGAGAAATATCAGGTAATTGGAGTTAGAAAGCATCCAATTGTGCCAGAAGTTCAGCATTACTGTACTACGCACGCATTTGCACGTTAGATGACCTCAGGCTAGGAAGATAATCAGCGACCTGATCATGAACTGTACTTTACATAATGCAAATCACAATTTCAAATATTTTGAGATATTAAGAAAATTAAGGTCAAATCAATAACATTGTGAGATTTATTGA
The DNA here is from genome assembly GCA_004363605.1 of Indri indri. Taxonomy (NCBI): domain Eukaryota; kingdom Metazoa; phylum Chordata; class Mammalia; order Primates; family Indriidae; genus Indri; species Indri indri. The sequence continues at coordinate 15,664 of RJWJ010032115.1, forward strand.
CCAAATTGTAATTGTGATAATTTTTAATTTATCAAATGTAATTTGAATGCATAGATAATTAAGTATATATACATTATATTCAGTCATGTCATGTTTAAAATCAATTTAAATATCAGTATCTTTCCCTCCTTGTCCATCTTTCTAGTTGATCTCTGTGTTCGAGAGATACTTATTATTTTTTTTTTGTAATCAAGAAATGAGAAGAGATGTTTAGTCCCAGATTGACCTCTGCATATGTTGTTTTCTCTAGCATGTAACTCCTGCTGTCTGAGCCCTACACAAATCATGTCTCTACAAGATTCACCCAGAATGACTGTTTTTCTCTCCAAAGGCTGGAGACCTATGTCAGCTTTTCTGCAATAGGCATGGGCCCTACTGGGAAGCTCTTTCTTCCAATCTCTGCCCTTCTTGGGTGCAGAAAACTTGGCTTCTTTCCTAACTCCCACCTGGATGGGGAGGTCTGAGGACTTGAAGCTTTTTATTTTCAGGCACATATACTAATGCAGTTTGCATGGCCACCGAGAAATGACATTCTCAGTGAATGTAGATCTTTACTCCAGCTAAGCCTTGGAGTCTCCACTGTCTTCTCAAAGGAGCAAGTGAGATCACAACCAAGAGGTAAAATCCCAGCTGCAGCATCCCCAGATGTGTCCAAACTCAGACCTTAAAAAGTTTCCCCTTCCTCAATTTTATTTCCTGCAGAGTAATGTTGCCTCCCACCAGTTTCTGTTTCCCAGGCAGTTGCACAAGACCACAGGAAAATTTTTCCAATCTTTGCCTTATTTAGTCCCACAGACTCAGTTACACTCTCACCTCACAACCTAAAAAAGACAAACTCAATAAAGCAGAATGATTTTTTCTGATGGTTGGTAATTAACCAGTACAAAAGTATTTTTGATTTACATTGTTTTCTGAACTCAGTATATATTAATTTCTTTTCTCTTTTTATAAGAAACATATATGTGTATACACATATATACATGCATATATACATATGCACACATATGTACATATATACATATGTACACATATGTACACATGTGCATATATAGACACACATATAAATATTCATTTATACACACACATATGTATAGGATTTCTTTCTGTATATGTGTGTGCGTTTGTGTGTGAGTTTGTGTGTGTGCGTGTGTGTATATTGATAACAGATACTAATTAAGCTGGTCAGGCAGCAAAGCCCGTCTGGCTTCTGCTACTGATAGCATGGTGGGGCTATTTCCTCAAATGGATGACAATGCAGAGGAAGCGAGAATATTTAAGATATTGTATTAGTAGAAAAAAAAAGACAGCTACAAAAAAATACAAAATGAGCGGCCCAAAAAGCAGGAGGAATACTTATGCAAAATAATATTTCATGAAGATTGAACAATGTCAAAAGGAGCTAAGAGTTCAAGAAAGATGATGGGTAAAAACTAATTATTTTTTTAATTTATTAATAACTTTAGCAGAACAGATCGAATGGAATTGTAAAGATCAAAGTCATGTTGCAATGAATTAAATGAGCCAGTCATGAAAAAATAAATTTCAACTTCCACAGAGAATGACTGTGAATGGGCAGAAGAGAAATGATTAGCTTTAGAGGTAAGAAGGGATAAAGGTAGATTTGCTATTTTTCTTAGTGTTTTATATGTGTTCAAGTGATGCTGGTAAAGAGAGAGAGAGAGAAAGGAAGAGTGACAGAGAGAGAGAAAAATCCCCAATATTCAGGGCCAAGCACGGTGGCTCATCCCTGTAATCCTAGCACTCTGGGAGGCCAAAGAGGGAGGACCCCTTGACTAGCCTGTGCAGGGGCGAGACCTCATCTCTACTAAAAATAAAAAAAATTAGCCAGGCATGGTGGTGCGTGCCTGTAGTCCCAGCTACTTGGAAGGCTGAAGCAAAAGGATCACTTGAGCCTAGGAGTTTGAGGTTGCTGTGAGCTAGGCTGATGCCACTGCACTCTAGCTTGGGCAACAGAACGAGACTCTGCGTAAAAAAAAAAAAAAAAAAAAAAAATCCCAATATTCTAAATTATTTTGTAATCTAAAACAGAGGGTTAATTGCAAGGAGAATGTCAAATCAATCATTTTGCACATATTTTTCTGAGTGTAGAATCCTGATTGTGGTGTACTGTTTTGTTTCTGTGCCCAGGATCATAGGTCATAATCCTCATGTCTTTAAGATTATATATTGCAGTTTATATCTTTCTATCTGTTCTATAAAATTTATAATAGCATCAAAAAATGAATCATGTTGATTTCCCATCCCTAAAAATAGGACCAATGTCTGATTCAGAGTAGGTACACAATCAATGTTATTGAACTTAAAAGTTTATGATGTGTTCCTTCATCAACTCATATACTGTAGTCCCTTTCCTCTATACCATTCAGAATACACTATTTGAGATTAATTTTTAACACAAATTTTAATTAAGGAATAAAATAATGTAAACCTTTAATTACTGTGCTAAGTGGGACTGACAAAACAAATACATTAATACTCAGTAACTGTTCTTAGTTTTTTTCTTTTCATTATTCAATTCCTATCACAATGCCTCATTGTATTAGAATTCCTTTTGTGATTTATATAGTTCAAGCCATCCCTCCATTAGATCACATTTAACTTTTTATACTATTAATATTTGTATGGCACTTACATTTCTTCGTCAATACATTTGTATTATAAATTCCATTAATTTCTCGGCAAAGGTAAATTTCATATATATAATGCATAAATAAAAATATATATTTATATCTGTGCAAACACATTTATGTTCCTGTGGTATGGTATGTTGCAATATATACATAACACAGAGTGCTTAATAATTCACCTTTTGGAGGAGATCTGCACTGATTCTGAATCTTTGCTATTACAAATATGGCTGTTATAAAGATAGCATATTCTTTTTTTAATTTCTCTGGGATAAATGCCCAAGGGTGCCTATTGTAATTACATGTTTAGCCTGGTGAGAAATTGCCAAATTGTTCTCGGAGTGTCTGTACCATTTTGCATTCCTACCAGCAAAGTATGAGAGATCTAGCTTCTCTTTGCTTGCCCTGAATTTGGTGCTGTCACTATATTTAAAATA